>WTSP01000793.1:12139-67185 GCA_025331215.1 Actenoides lindsayi | reverse complement strand
CCAACCCACAGGTACCCGGGTGACTGCTGTGCCCAGCCAACCCGCAGGTACCCGGGTGATTGCTGTGCCCCAGCCAACCCGCAGGTACCCGGGTGACTGC
Source organism: Actenoides lindsayi (assembly GCA_025331215.1). NCBI lineage: Eukaryota > Metazoa > Chordata > Aves > Coraciiformes > Alcedinidae > Actenoides > Actenoides lindsayi. The sequence goes on along the minus strand of WTSP01000793.1, from coordinate 67,085 downwards.
TGTGCCCAGCCAACCCGCCGGTACCTGAGCACAGCCAAATTTGCAGCAACCGCCATTTGGAGGATCTGGCTCCTGGGTCAGCGCCCCCCCGAGCAGGTCCGGCAGCGGCGCTCCCCACATGGCAGGGGTGGGCACCAGCTTCCCCAGGCACCCGCGGGTGCTGCCGCAGGAACAGCAGGCTGCCCGGCTGCAGCGGGCGGCTCCACCGCGCCGGCACGAGTTCCCGAGCCCAATCTGCAGCGGATCTGAGCAAGACAAGAGCTGGAGAGCGCAGGCACGGGTTCCCACTCGCAGGAACCGCCGCAGGGAGTTCATCGGGTGCGATGGAAGAGAACGGAACAACGGAAGCGCTGACGGGGATGCTGGTTTGGGGGGCCTGGAGGAAGGAGGCCGTAAGAAGCACTGGCGGTACAGAAGTATGACCCGACATTAGTGAATTTAGGTTTTTGTTCATCACTCGCTGAGTTTTGCACTCCCGCTCTGACAGGAGAGCACAGAAGATGGGAAATTTGACTGGATGGATCAGGCAGGCAATTGTGGAGTTCCAGATATTGAATGAAGGAAATGATACTGAGAAACTATGAAAAAGGCAATACTGACTATCACGAAAACAAATAAATTAGATGCCAGCTTTAAAAGCAATCCATATGCTGTCCCCTTCTTATAATTTTTCTTCTTTCTAACCACTTCAAAGGTTGCTTGCAGGACCCTGGCAGAACAGCGAAGCTGTAAGGAAGTACGTGGCTTTAGAGAACAGAGACAGCGTGAAAATACTAAAAAGAATTAAATAATGAAGCAAGATTTATGAGAGTGCTTTGTATTTCATCAGACACTATTTTCTCCGTTCTAAGAAACCTGATAGCATGATACAAAAATTATTTTCCTTCCAGTATTGTTTTCAATATTAACAAAATATCCTGACCACTAACAATTTGAAAACACAACAAAATCCATACACATGCAGAAGGGGTACTGTAACTTGCCTCCTGTGCACGAGAGATCACTTCTGTACATCTATAAAGCTAAGATGCAAAATTCTTCCACAGTTAATAATTTTTGTATTTCAGTGGCGTAATTAGTTGATTTTTTTTTTAATTTTTTTTTTTTTTTTTTACACCAGGGAGTTATTGAAAAACACAGCTGAAACCTGCAGAAGGATGCTCCTGCATGGAGCAGTGACTGATGGGCAGCTCTTTGACTAAATGAACAAAGGGCTCCTGTGGATTTTAATAACACTGATCCACTTATGAATCATAAATGATACAGAAACCCTTTTCCATCTTTGAGATTTTAAAGATTTCAGGGGAGGGGGAGTGTTTTCATTCCACAAAATGTTACTCATCAGGATGATTTTTTTTTTTTTTTTTTTTTGCCTTTGAGAAAACAACTGCACCTGATACATGTTTGACATGGGTGTCCTATCAGTTTTTAGATATTCTGCCATAGGTAAGCTTTGTGAAAGAGGTTTTTTTTATAGCAGGTTTTTCACAATTATCTGAAATATTACATAGGAAAGATGAGAACAAACAGATTTACGAGTAGGGCAGTAAGGCCAGTAGAGAAACACCCTGAAACAGTTAACTGACACTGATAAATTATAATTCCTGGTGGATTTTAAGAATTTTATTGGATTTTTAAAATTTAGATTAGATTAAATTTAATAATAAAATATTAAAATAATAAAAATAAAATATTAAATTTAATTAAAATATAGTTTCTACTATAACCATAAGTCTAAAAGTGTAAATAGGTGTACCTGAGAGGGAAGATTAGCACGTGTTTAAAAAAGCAGCAGTTAATGTTTTCAGAAGCAAGCGAGGGTAGCGTTTGCTTTTGTGACTCCAGGAAATCAGGAGGAAACATTTCTTCAAGGGAAGTAACCCTGAGCTTTCCTTTTCTGAACATACACACACTTTTAACAGCCACAATGCCCTCTTATCCAGACATGTTTCTTACACAGTTCTTACCCTATACACACCTCATTCAGCGTGTCTCACACGGATGTAGTTACCTGTGCACATGCTCCTTAAATACACTTTCAAAACCAACTGTTCAGAACAACACAGACGGATCAAACTCAAGTGCTAAGAAATATAAATGATTAACCAGCACAGTGTTATGTTGGACCCTTGCATGCATGCTTTAATGCAAATCATCTCATTTTTCCCCACCGGAGCCATACGTCAAAGTGCAGAAAAAAGTGAGTAAGGTGGAAAACTGGAAAAGAGGATTCTGTCTCTATCACTGCCCAAGAGCTCCTACTCTGTGTCAGCCATGTGATTATATGACACACCCCACAGCGATAGTCCCCCTTGGGTACCACTCTTACCTCCACTCCAGCTCCTAAACCCAGTATACCTCTCAAACAAACTGCTTCACTGAACTCCTGGTCTTGAATCCTACCACTCAGCCTTTACAATTCTCACTTCAGGGAAGTTCAAAACCATCATATCCACACATCACACAGTAAAGTAGTGCTGCTCAGCCTCAAACTAAAACATACAAAACCCAAGGAAACTTCATTAGGATATTTATTGATGCAGCATTTTCTTAATGATTTTTCTAACAAATTGTTTCTACAAAAGACTTTAAAAGCACAAGGGTTTTTAAAAAAATTAAAAGTTGGCATGTCTGAAATAGCATTAGAACAAACAGCCTCTCGCAGCAGCGAGTCCAAAGAAGGCAAAGGCTGTGCTCGCCCTGTGCATCAGACAGGAATTTTTCATTTCATACATCATTTAAACCTTGCTGCAGTGATTCCACAAACCTGTCTATACCACTAGCACAAAGCGAAGAGCAGACTTCTTTCCCACACTCCCTCCAATTCAAGGTATTCTGGACAAAATTCAACCGTGCAAGTAGTCCACCATAGCACTGATGACAGAAGCAAAGCACACTTAGTACTAGATAATGAAGGAAAAAAAAATAAAATCTTTACATTCTCATAAATAATATCGCATACCGTATTTGAACACATCAAGATAAAATTACACTGTGTACACCATCGGCAAGCTTACTGCAGAAACAATACGCCATAGCAAGCAACCAGCTAACGCACGCGGCTGTTTCAATATTTTTAAACACAGATTTGCATTTAGATCATATTTTCAGAAATTACTCTCCCAGGACAGTGTAAGAGTCTGGAACAAAGCTTCTCCTTGCAAAAATGCATATTCAGGCAGGGATCACCTACACAGTCTGTGGCCATTAACACAGGCAGATTGCTTACTGCTGCAACTGCCCCGGAAAAAAGGATGAAGATTATCATTATTGCTGAAGTTACGACTGTTGGTATGGTCTTTAAATGCTCAAATACAGAGCTACCTTCTGAAAATACATAATTCACTAACCTGCATGCTAAAGCCTTCAACTCACGCTGTGGCCACAATGCACACACCTCCAGGCCGCATTAGCCTGAGAGCCGAGCAACGCGCAGCTTCCACCGAAAAGTCGTTCAAATAACGCTGAATACTTGCACTCGGGACTCAGCTTGGAAATACAACAGAAGAGGTTTTCTTACCGTATACGAAGGACTTCTGGACTGCAGCGTGCAACACGGGATACTCGCTTCCTGGGCATTAACTCAGTAATTCCACTTCTCGCTCAGGGTAAATCCAGAAGGTAGCTAGCACAAGGAAATGAGAAACACAAATTTAGTAGAAGCTGGATGTAAACAAAGTAAATCTTTTCCCGTCCACTTGACTGAAAAACCACCCCTCCGATGGTCTTCCTTTCTAGTCTAGAAGCAAGGGTATGTTATGAGAGAGGCTGCAACTACCAGTTTGGTTCCGCACGAGGATAAATTAGCATCACGCGAACACCGGCCTCTCAAACGCAAGCAGCTCGGGATCGGGGGGCAGCAATGCCATTGTGCACGTGCACCGCTCCCCGGCTGTCACCCCCCTGCCCCTGCGCACGGCCGGGGACCCCGGGCAGCACACCGCAGAGCAGGCGGGCAGCGGTGCCGCGGTCAGGGCCTGCCTGGCTCAAGGCCTGGCCATAGAGCGCTGGTCCCCAAACACTTGGTGTCCCTGTCCTTGCGTAAAAGCCAAATCAGTCAGGTCTCCTCTGTAATCTGTACTTCTGCAGGGAAAAAACCAGTGGAAAGCTACCAAAGAGACCCCTTCCTCCTACTCCTTAATTACATTGATACAGAGATTGAAAAACACAAACCAAAGTGTAACAGATTGGAGGAACACTTTTGAAGAAAGCACCACGTAGCGTTTTCAGAAAAATAAGGCCCAAGAGTCAATCATTAAAAACCATATGAAAGTGGCACTAAAAATAGATCATGTGACTCTCCTCCTTCTGTGTGTCAAAACAGTATTTTAATTTTATTTTTAAATCTGCCAAACGGGGCAAAACTAATCACACACACAAAAAAAATGTTTTACCTTTCAAACATCTGTCATATATTATAATTGCCCATGTCAAATAGACAGAATAGGGGTACATGGACAGCTTTCAGATTCCCCAGATTTCTGAGCTCGAAAATTAAAATATACAGATATTAATAAAAATTGAAGCATCCAATCAGTACATTTCTTCTCTCTGGAAGAGACTTTATGGAGAAAGAGAAGCTTCCAGCAGTAAGCAGCAGCCCACTGCTCCAGAGCGAGGAGCTCACCGTGCCGGGCTACATGCCTGGAACTCCCCTGCTCCTCTGACCTTCCCTGTAAAAAACATTGGTATTCTCCTCTGATGTTTCCTGAACTGAAGGAGAGAAAAACATTGCAGGAGAAGGAGGCCACTTATAATGAGAGACGTTTCCACCGGGCAGATACCAACACAAAAACGGAGCAGGGAGCTGCACACAACAGAAAATGAGTCTTAAAATACAAACAAGTCAAACCCCGACAGGATAAAGGGCCAGATAAGTCTAAATAGATTAGTCACCCACAGCAAAGTGAAAATCTAATCCCCAAAAGTGGCAGCAGGAAAAGGAGACTAGGAAAAAAAACTTAAATATGGAAGGTGAAACTGGAAAGCCAAAGTCTGTGGAGGTACATACAGGACCCTGCTACAGCACTACAATGACGTGAAAATACCTTCAAAATACAGTGAGGAAATCTACTAGATAATGCCCCACACTAATAACACACAGTTAAATGCAAAGATGCCCAACACTGACCCGAGCTCATGATCTGTTTGCTGGCCCTGTAACAAAAGAAAGTCTTCTCACTACTGAACCTTTCTTTCAAAACCAGTAACTGCCAAGATCAAACACTGATACACCCTTCTTCGCACTCAACACCAAAATCAGCATTGCGACCCTGGAAAACTTTGATTTTAGGTAAATTAAAGGACAAGTTACAACAATAACTTGAATATTCCTATTATTTTTAACATGCCGGAAGAGATGTAAGCTATCAAAATGTGGTTAGTCATACGGATCAAACATTTTTGAGTTTTGAGGATTTTTGTGAGTAGTGTGGTATGAGAATACTGGAAAGGTTACCAAACCTAAGACCATTCGACGGCAGCTTGTGGAAAGCTTCCCAAATTACTCCTCCATGTGCAATGAAATGAGCAGCCACATGATGAAAGGCTTTACTAAACATGAAATAAATACAAATGGTTATCTAGTTACATTTATGCAGCAGGTATGTAAATCTGCTTGTCTACATTCACAGCACAGTTTCTTCAAAATACCACTCTCAGATCCAAGCCACTGACATTGCAGTGTCATTAGCTGAAAACTTAAAGGGAACTTACATGTATGGGCTAATACTGCATAATTAAATCAGGTAAGAGTCAGACTGAAGGAGACAACCATTTCTATAGATTCCTGTTAGAAGCTCCACGTGTTCTCCTACATCAAAGCACTAAAGACTCTACTACCAACGCTTCACAGAGTAAGCACACCCAAAGAACACCACAGCATCAGGAATTCATGGGCAATTGGCGAGCCCGGGCATCCCGCCTCGTCCTGCTCCTCCAACGCTGCCTGGCTGTAGGTGCCAGCACACGGGCAGCTGCAAGCCAGGTTTGGTGTTAACAAACCAGCACTAATAAAGCTCCAGACATCTGATACAACGGTGCACCCGGCACAGGAATTCTGCAGCTACCTGTATTATTTCTGCTACAGTATTGCCTGCGTAACCTTGGATTGTGAATGCTTACCTGAATGTAGCACGCAAGCGTGTCAGCGCAGACCACGCAGGAGAGATCTATAGCTCTAAACTGTTCCACCTTCACTGTGAACTTCTCAACTCACAAATCAATAAAATATTGAGTAATAAACAAAGACACAGAAATATTCTGGAAAATAAAAAAAAAACAAACCAAAAAACCCCCAATCAAAACAAACAACCCTTATTAAGAACTGTGAATCTTGGAGCCTACACGTTTTCCAACATAAGTTCAGGAAATAAAAAACTCATTAAAGCTTTAGCCAAAATTTCTAATTCATCAAAGGACCCTGCTCTGAATACCAATGAATTTCATGAAAAAGAAGCATTTTTTTTTCTTGTCTGTTATGTCTGTAAAATATCTCTAAGGTTACAAAACCACATCTGATGACACTGAAAAGTCTTTCAGGAACAAAGACAGATGAGTAAAACAACCACCAGATCTCTTTAATTCCATGCAAAAGTGTCAACAGCAAAATCACTGCATCTCTTCCATAGCAGAATATTAAATAGTTCATTAATATCCATTTTCCCTTCTTCTCTTTTCAGAGGCTACTAAAATTGTTTCTGTTTGATTTTACATGAGTGAAACTCCTCCCAAATGAAACAGGTACAAGTATCTTGAAAGAACATTCAAGTGCACATCATTCAAGACCTTGGCAGGCCCTATCTCTGTGAAACAACAATAGCATCCCACTAATAACAATGACTTGCTTAACTATTCATTTTTGTAAATAATAGAAGTGAAAATTATCTAGTGATGGATTTACACTTTTACAATGCATCTCAGGGATGAAAATGAATAGGGACGAAGAAATTATGTATATTACAATGGGTGACACACAGAACTTAAGATTCTAGCTAGCTCCAAGAAGAACACAAGCTGGAAAATGTGCCACTACAATTTTTAGCATTTTAGCTTTGTCTAATACTACTGTGAGACATCCTATATGTATTACTTGTGTTATAGTACTGCTTAAAGACTCCAATTAAAATCCAAACACCATTATATTAGGCAGAAATAGTATGAAAACTACAATAGGTGTCATAGCCATTTTAATTCCAAACCACCACAATAAATTACCTATTCCTCAGATATGCCTTCCTCTATATTATACTTACCCACAGAATTTAACATATATAGTTCTTACATTCAGGGGGAGCATTAAAAGGATTGCCTAGGCAGTCTTTTCAGCCTTTTTTTCAGTTGAAAACCATATTAATATTTCCAGCGGAGGCACGGAGGCTGGCGAGTGCAATCCCACTGCCACAAGGCTTGCTTTCCTTAATCACCCTTCCCGAGAAGCCGTCCCTGGAACCACGAGACCCTGGGGCCCGCGAGCTGAAAAAGCCCGCTCCCCCGAGGGGGAAGGCTGCACTTTTACAGAAAATACACCCCGTGAGATTTTCTTCATGTTGCTCCTCCTTTCTGGTGAATTCCTTCTTTGATTTTAGCTTAAGCACTGACACGCTAAACGTACCAATTCACTCCAGTCTAGGATATCATTTTGCTATTAATATATTTGTACACTGAACAACTTAAGTCTGAGAACTCGGTATGATCTATTCTGAAGTGACCCCGAGATAAGAGATGCACCTTCCATACATGTCTGGCCAGGGGGATAACTCCATATCCGTTCGTTTTGACTTGAAGAGGACACCACAAATTAGCACAGGCATTAAAAAAGAAGATTATTTGGAGGCAGGAACCCGACGAAGGTGACAATTTTTCTGGTAATAATGGAAAGCACTAAGTTTCTATACAAAAAAAAAGTTAACGCTTTGTATTTAAATAACAAAGAACAAGTGTTTACACTGTGACTATTGGGTCTCTAGTAGGGATTTTATTATAAACAGTATTTCAAACACAGGACTTTAAGAGACAATGTATAAATATTTTAAATGGTAAAATATAGGTGTTGGCTTTTTTTTGTACTATGTCCAGAAAATTTGCACAAACGCATCAAATTCTCCACCTAGGGGATTTACTTTATTGTTAAGTTTGCATTTAAAACAAATGTACATGACCTATTTTGGGGCTAATATAACTAAAAGGAACCTATTTGTTGTTTATTATTTATAGAAGATTCACTTCAGATTAGGCCTTTTGCAGACGTGTGTATCTGTGTGGCATCATAAAGCATCTCCAGATACCCCCAGCACTAAAACAGATGAGGAAATGACAAGTTAGGATGTATCCCAGTACGCACAGTATTTTATAAAGCTAAGATTAAAAGCTGTTTTTTTCTTTTCAGAAAGGCCACATGAAAGAGCCAGTACCATGGCTAATGCATTGACCTTCTGTGTCTGATAATGACAAGTTCAAGTTCTTAGAGTTGGATAAGATGTGGAACTAAAGTAAGTGCACTCAAGCAATGAGTTCTCCCGCTCTGTTAGAATCCTACTCAAAACCAAACCTATAGAAAGAAAGAAGAAAACATTTTCACGTTTTCAGCTTTTCTTTTGTAAACAGAGAAGAACACAGTAAAATCACGTGCATCAGATAAGAGATACATCTCTTCACAAACCTTGCTTCCCAAACTTCTAGGAAAGCACAACTGCATTTTGACACAACAGGCAGACCGGTTGAAGTTGGCTCCTCTGGAAATCCACCATCTGCCCTTGGTTTGCAAGGCAGGACAGCAAAAGTACAGCAAGTATTTCTTCCTATCGTCATCTAAGAGAAACCACAGTTGACCTAAAGCCTTCATTAGCTCTGTATAATTTTGCAGGTTACAGTGTCTGGAGCACTTCAGGGGGAGAATAAAACCCCTTCTCAGTGCTGCTGGCATGACTGAGGCACAGGAAAGAACACCGCTGCCGTCGCACTAGGCACCAACACCAGCAGCTTAGACAGAAAAGGTAAATGGAGTTTGACTAAGGAAAATAATAAAACTACTTTATTTTTTTTTCCTAAATTACTAGTGCTAATAATACTACACATTAGGTTGTACTACCAACACCTACATTGACTGCGTTTTGGCACATTTATATTTTCAAATATTTATATTTCAAATATTTATATTTCAAATTACGCAGAGATATTACAACCTTTACGTCTTTAAGTCATATAAGACTAATAATAACAGCTAAAAAAAAAGCTAGGACTCGAGCTGTTGTACATCAGCTTGACATCACCAGTTCTTAATCATTAGATCATACCCAGTGTTTTACACTGAAAGATTCCTGACAGGACAGGCTGTGATCACAAAAAGAACAATATAATTCTCAAAAAGCTTCCCTTTTAAATACAGCTCTTGAAGCAGTATTTCTAATTTCCTCCTTCTCACCCCCAATTTGAGCTAATCTCAGAAACAATAATTTATTTAGAAAGAGAAATTAATCTTAAGCATCTCCAAAACCTTGGGTTATTCCACTCCAGTAATTTTCTATAGATGGAAATTTTTGCCTTTTCTTAGAAAACACAATGGTATTAAATACAAGAAAACACACATTGAAAGAACACTAATGTTTCTAAAACAAGAGCTTGAGCTGAAGTTCAGAAATTGCCATAATTAAACTTGTCCAGGAAGACAGATTAAGGTCAAATATGTCTATTAATTTTGGGTAACTACTCCAAGCCACCTTAGACTTGAGATTTTTTTTTTTTTAATTATTTTTTTTTTCCCCTCCTTTTTTTAAGCACAGCATTTCCTAGGATGTAATACATTCCTAGGATGGTTTTTACTGGTTTCCATCGTGGCTGTGGTTTTCACCGAGCACCCCACACGGCAGCCGAGCACCCCGGCTGTGGAGTGGGCACCGCGAGTTAAGTGACTTGACCAGCACCAGGTCAGCAGTTTCTTGCAGAGGCAGAAAAAAACCCCTATTTTTTTAAAGAGGCATTAATCTGCTTTCCTGATGGAGTCCACACTCCTTTTCCTGTGTGCTGTATGAATTTCAGCTTCTACCACTCGCATCACGGGAGCCCCACACAGCCGTGAACTCCTCCTTTAAACTGCCTCGGCCCTGTGACCCGCCTGGCTATGAACGCTTCGGACTCGGGTATTAATCAAGCTCTCCAGGAGGTGAGCGGAGGCAGGCTGGAGCATGGGCAGCAGCCCCCCAGCTCTCCCAGAGACACAGGGATCCATCTCCCTGCCCCTCCAGGGCTGCTCCTCTGTGGTCCTTTGTCCCTGTGCCCACCTCAGTTTTGCCCTGAGGGCTCTGAGCGACCCAGGCCAGGCCCCCCATTAGACCCAGCCAGAGCCCACAGTGTGCAGAGGCTTGGCTGGGAGCAAAGCTCTGCACAGCCGCCTGCCTTCGGCCAGTGCCATGGCTGGGGGGCCGCTGCAAACCCCGGGGGGTGAAACAGCCTCGGACGGTGCGGAAGTTCAGGGAGCCAAATCAAAATGAACAGCAGCTGTTTCTGGCTGAGGTGCCCAGGGCAGAGCACTGTGAGAGCCCCAGCTTGCCACAGGGCCCATGGCTTCCCATTGCCCCTCAGCCTGCCCCACAACCCCCCTCAGCCTGCCCCAGACCCTTGCCCTGCCATCACCCCCCCTGAGCCCGCCCCAGAGGCAGCAGCCACCACATGACACGCTCGGGGAGGGGGGACGGGGCAAAGCCTGGTGGACCACCGGCCACAGCCTTGCCCAGGGGTTTTGCCGTGTGGGAAATGGCTCTCCGCTGAAATAAAAGATGCATTCACACTTTGTAACACGTTTTCTTGGGGTTTTGTTACATCCCTCACTACTTCTAATTATCAAAGAGACTTTCTTTCTAAACAAAGGCTGCTGCTTCTTCATCCAAGAGCGATGTTAAGATGCTAAATGAGGTATACGATCAGAGCGCCGTGCCAAACAAAAGGATAAGTCAAACACAGGCACTTGTGATTTCTCCGCTGGATCAAGGAGAGGGAAAGGAGTTACAGAGAAGAAAGCCTAGATTTCAAACAAATGACTCCATAATCAACACTTACTGCAAGCAAGGTTCAGAAAATTACAGGAAAATGTTTTTTTTTTCCCCTGTAAATATCTCTTGCTGTTCTGTTCTTTGTTTAAGGTGAAGTATCTTGTTTTTTCAAGTATCAGTCTTAAACCTTTTCTTTTTCAGGTTAGCTTGGAAAGAGGAAAAGAAAAAACTAACCTTGATTTCTTTTTTTTTTTTTTTTTTTTTTTTTAATTTGACACAATAAACTATGAATAGTTCCTCTGAAAATACTAGAGCCTGTGATGTAACTTCTTTACTGAGAAGAGTTCTAAACTGTCTGTTATTTACACAGAAGTCAGAGAATCATTTCTGCTATCAAGAAATTATTTTTTTTCCCAAGACATACATTATTTGTTAACATTCCTAAATACTCATTATGCCTGAAGACTCAGTCTTTAAATAGCTTATTGTTTTCTCATTAAATTTGGGTATTTTTGGAAGAATCCATGCACTACATTAAACACATAGATATCTGGATAATTTTTAAGCTAATATTGACACTACTTGTATTCTAAACATTCAGAAAAGAATTTACTACTTATCTCCAGCACTGCCTTCTATTCAACTCCCCAGCTCTTTTGTCTCCACTGAACTAATGCACCTTTTCCATCCCACAGTCCATTCTGATATGTTTAGTGACTTTCTGAATCCTCAGCAACACTGTCAGAGGGAAGAGGAGAGAATTTCACTAACTTGGTATCTTTCTGTTCTTCTCTCTTGACTTTCCAAGGCAGTGTTTACCACGCGCCATACTATCTGCCTTTCTGTCCTCTTCTTTCCATGCCCTGCTCTTTGTGACATAACACTTCTTTGGAAGCTATTTGAGTACAAAACCCCTCTGATGTTTAATAATTATATTACAAATCAGCATTTGCAGTACAGGAATCTTAAGCCATGCCAGTTGAACACAGTTAAAGTCGAATTATTTCAGCCGGATAACATGGAAAAGATGCAAATATATTATTTGTCCCTTTCATTTATTTTTTATTTTCCCTTCCAATGGGAATTCCTCTTATCCTTTTATGTAACGGACAAAGTCAGTTTATTTTTAAGTTGCATACTCCTCATCCCTCTGTGATATGGAAAACATCATGCTTTGCTTAGACACAATTTCAATAGTTTTATTTATTTCAGATGGTGCTTAAGTATGTTTATGTTAGTCAGGTTCTTATTTGCATTCAAAGTTACTACAAAAAAAAATAAAAATAGTACCAGAAGGCTTGATGCAGTGCCTTAACCTGGTGATCTTCAAACCCACACACTAAACTTGTATATTGACTTCCTATGACTACAGAAAATTCAAGTAATTGTAGGGTGGGGGGTAAGAAGTATTTTCTTTTTTTAACTCAGGACAGTGAATAAGCCATTTGTAGGAACAGTTGCTGAATTTGCACAAGCAAATCATGTTCAAAAGGCAACGTCTGAATCTGCATCCCTTTCTTAAAGCCATTTTTTATGAAAATGAGTTGTTCCTAAGCTGGAAGGAGGCTTTATACCACCTATGAGCTGCTACCCATCTGCATAAACCAGTTCAACAGAGTTTTACTGCCAGAGGATATCAGGTCAGAGATGGCTTCTGTTGTCAGATCAGTCACCGACTACCTCAATTGCCTTTGGCAAGTCATTTAACCTTTCTGTATTAATGTTTTCCTGCCAATAGAATAGTTGTTCATCATGGTAGGGAGGAGTTAAGCCTATTAATTAATAAAAATAACTACAAAAATGCTCCTCCTCCTCCAAGTGCGTTGTCTGTCTGCTCTACAGTACAATACTACAAAACTCAAAAATACTCCGCACATCAGATAGAAACGAACTGTTTCTAGAAAAGTGGATGCTACTTCAGAGCAGATTTCTACTGTACATAGTTTAACAACTTCACAAATTAGGAAGAACAAAGCTCAGTTTTCTTGCAACTCATGACTAATAACAGCAAAAAGAGAGGCAGTGGGCTTTGTCTTGAACTGACAACTTGTATGGTTTAGAATACCTCAAGTTGTAATGAGCTAAATGATTTAAAAAAAAATATGTAATATACACATAGTAAAAATTCTCTTGATCTGAAACCCCACATGCCATGTTTCACCCTAAAACAAATTTCTACTGCCTAGATATAAAACCCTGGAAAATGGAGTTTATAAGAAAAATACTGATAAAATGCTTGCTACACTGTACCACTATAATACAGTCTATTCCAGAATAATTTTTCTTTTTATTATTTCATTAAGTTGTATCTCACTAAAGTTCCTCCTAGGATCTCTCTACAGCACCAAATTTTTCATTGAGAAAACTATAAATCATAGGCCTAAATTACAATTTAATTATAAACGCCTTCCCTTCTAATGCTGCCTGGGACCTTTTACCCTCCTACATAATTCTAAAAAATGACCCCTGTCATAATTTCCTTCACTAGAATAATATGCAGAGATCTAATCCTGAATCCTGCTGTCTTATAATTTAATATAAGACGTAATTATTATTCAAAAGATAATGTTGCAGATATTGAAAATATTCTGAAGTTTAAGTCTAGAAAAAACCTTGGCTGGGTATGTAAAAGCCTCTTATTTGACTCTTGCAGAAGAGGAAATAAATAAAAAGGCTTTAGGACCACGCAAAACGCTAGAAGTATTATTTGTAGCTGGAATTTGTCTACTATAATTTCCACAGCCTTTGAACTACAGAGAAAACGCATCCACACACCCAGCAAAACCAGGAAGCCACCAGATCATTTATTATTGATTTCTGCTTTTTGCCATAGGTTAGACAGAAAGTTTTAGATTGCCATTATCTAGCTGAAAAATGTGTTTTAGGTGGCTCCATATTTCTGAATGCAAGGAAGTATATGTAAGCCAAAGTCAAAAGTAAAGGGAAAAAAAAAAAGAAAAAAAAGAAAAAAATACCTTTGTAAAACCTTCTTCTTACACCTGAAGTTTTATTTTTAATGTACCACAACAAAGACACTCTTGCCTTTATCCAAAACATTCCTGTAAAGATGTTAAAAAAAATATTAAAACTTTAAGGAATTAGTACCTTTTTTCCTAGGTCAGAAAAGCAAGGAATAACACCATTATGTCAATTCATCTTGCACAAGAGACAGTGAATTTAATCTCGTACCAAGAACACAGCTATTATTGCCTGTCTCGATTCACTTTGCAAAGAAAGACTTTGACCTTAAAGCCCTTTTTTCTAAAACCGGGATTTCATCAATTAAAACCTGTTTTCTTTTTAGTTAACTCTTAAGGTATGCAAGAATATCTGCCAAAGAAGCGAGCTGATAGTGCAGATGGAGCTATAGGTTAGGATGAACATCAGGAGAGAGAATTAATAGAATTTCTGGAATACAGTAGAATAAAAATCACAGAACAACTGGAATGTTTTTTTCTGTTTCAAATTCAGGGAGCATGCCCCATTTTCTCAAGTAAATGAAATATCAAATGAGCTTCATCACTTCTAACCATGCACAGCTCCATCAGCAAGAACAAATAAAATACCGTAACTGACAGACTCAACATCCTGAAGAGGAAGAGGCCAGTGAGGTTATCAGAAAATGGGGTTCACAAGAGGTAATTATGGCCCATGCTCACCCTTCTTAGGTGAGGCAGAACATCACTATACAGCTCAATAAAAATCAAACTATATAGTGCAGAGGCACCAGTTTACTACCCTCTTTGTTTTTGCTTTGGGAGCAGTTCATTTAAGATGTAATAAATTGAAGTTTTTTTTCCTGTCCTTCCATAAATCTAGGGACAGTGCAAATGAGGTGTTCCTCATTATGAACAAAAGAAAAGGGGCTCCCTCGATAGTGACATGAGCCGGTAGTTTGAAAGCTCTCATTAAAAGGAGCCCTGTTCTTTTTTTGTAATAAGGGATATTACCTAATAACACTCAGTGCATGGTTCACTTCATACTGCTGAAGTGAGATTTTTGGGGGGCAGTGAAGAGGAAAAAAGGGAAAGTCCACAGCACCATAAACATCATAAAAAAGAGAGATGTAATTTTGCCTGTAACAAATTAATAATAAGTAAGGGTCCTGGACTGTCTCTAACTGAATTGCTTCATGCAACAGAAAGATTTAAGGATCTCAGAGGATCCACAGAAGATATCAGACTATACTTTTAAACGAACAAACCAACCCAGCCAAGATGGGCACAGGTAGACTGAAAAAGATCACCAGTGGATGATTTCCTAACCTGAGGATCCAATAAAACGCTAAGCTTATACAATTTTGAAGGAACCCTACTACCAGCAAACCCAAATGTGCTAGTGTGGTGGGGAATAGACAGCACCAAAAAGGACAGAGCAGAGAGACTGTTTTACATTTCCAACAAAAAAACTTCTCCTCTGCAGCAGTGGTGAAGGTTTGGGCAGTTCGACTATGTGAATGTCATCGCTTTGAGGATTAGTCAGATGAGAAAACACAGCTGAGCGTGTTTGCTATTTTCCATGCAAGATGGGAAGTTATGTACACCAGAAAACTTCGTTAGAAGCACTGCATGAAGCACACCAAGAAAGAGTAATGGCTCTGCCCTGCTGGCATCCTGTCTCACGTGGCTCCATCCCAGACAGTTTTGAAGGTATTTTGGTGGTTGCCTCTGCATCTTCATTCCACTCTGTCACCAAATGCTGTTCCGTTTAGAACCTACAAGGTAACTGTGCCTGAAAGTAGCACACTGGGGTTTCTTGTTGGAGCCAGTGTTCAGCAGTAAGATTTTGTAGGGTTTGAATCACATCAGATCCTCCTGACTGACTGCAAAACTCAAGGGGGAAAGAAAAACTCTGAAGGAGAGCTGAAGGTCATAAAATAAGGTGAACATGCAGAAGCAACAATTGGACATCTCTAACAAACAAGCTTCCCCCCCCTCTTCTCAGAGCCAGTGAAACCACGCACTCACGGCCCTATTCAGCAGGAGAACAAGGAGGATTAATTGAACAGGTATTAAAGATGTTGAGAGCGCTTTTGTTACAAGTCAATCGCGTAGTCAAAACCTTGATTAACCTGAGTAAGAGCTCTGACTGAGTCAGAAGTGAGAAGACGAGTTTACACAAGTATTACATTTACACGTACGTTATGTTCAGTGTAGAAATTCTATTTTTTAAGAGCTACTGAAATAAGCAGAAAACCCACAGGTTGTGTTTTGGACAACACTTCTCTCTTTGCTGTTTCTGGCTGACACAGTTGGCATTCAGTGTGTGCGTAACGTGCAGGCTGGGCTCACTGACCACACAGTGACTCGTTTGCAATGACTTCTGAAACCGTTAGGTTTTGCTTTTGTTGTTAGCATGTCTGTGCAGGAGAGACAATGTCAGTAAAACGCTGCAAAGTATCTAGATGCAAGTTGTTTGCAAGGCAAACTGATCTCACACAGATAAATTTTCTTATTTAAGTTTTCAGCATTTTTTTTTTTTTCCTTTTCACCAAGCCCACTTTTATTCATTTGTAGTTTTAGATACTTCAAAGTAATTTCAGGTGTCAAAGCAGAAGGATGACAAAGTTTGGAGCCATCATCACGGCAGCTGGCCAAGAAACTACTGATGTTAACATATCACGTTCTTTGGGCACATCACAAACTTTCCATGGGAGGATCGTGTAGTTGTCACTGTAGAATTTCATTCGGTGTTTGCCAAGCCGTCACCCCCACTGTCAGCTTCTTTTGAATCGTACTCCTATCATCGAAGGTACTCAACAGCTCCCTTTCTCGTTGTCTGAAGGCTCAGTTAATATATTTCCTACTTTGTGCTTCAGCTCATTAAAGCAAACACTGCAATGACCTAGGGTCAGGGCAGACCCCTGCCAAACCTCATTTTATACCTCCTTCCATTTTGACATTGATAAGTGTGCCCTAAACACGATTCCTCAGCCAGTTGTACACCTACGCTCATCTAAACCCCGTCTCCTTAGCTTGTGGTGAGGCACCAAACACCTCCCTCAATCCAAGGTCTATGACAACAAGCGCTTCTTCCCTGTCCGCACCCGTTACTCCGCCACTGAAGTAGCTGTGTGGGTTAGACAAGAGCTTTTCTGACAAATCTGTGTTGGTTACTCATTTCCTTGTCATCTTCGAAGTGCTTGCAAATACTTTGATTATTTTTGTCAGAATTTTTGCAGAGTTTAGCTGACTGGTCTGTGACTCCTGTTTAAACTAAGGACACTGTGCTGTCTTCCGATATTTCACCTTCTCTCCACAAGTTTTCAAGAACAGCCACTGCTAGTTCTGAGTTTATTTGGGCTCTACACAGGCTTTTAATGAGTTTTGAGAACCATGGCTCTGACAGCAGCTATCTTAGACACTTTAACCTGTTTCTTCTCTATTCAGGACTAAGATCTTATCCATTTTGCAACCGCATCAATTATGAGAGCTGCTGTCCTATAGGTGACCTTTAATAGAGGAGGTACAAAAACATTTGGCTGTCTCAAAATTATCTTTTGCTTTCCACTGAATGGTGATCCTACACTTTATTTTCCTGTTCCTGCTGTTGTTCTTAGTATTGTTATTTTTTGCTAGTTTGGTACATCTTGCTAGCTGCTTCTCATTTTATGATTTGGCCTCTCTGATTTTATCACAACATGCTTCTGCTACATTTTTATACTCATTCCCAACAAGCTGCAAGGTGGTTTCTTATACCTTGCATCCATACGCTGCACTAGGTGAGTTTGCACTTTTATGAAAAGATTCCATTTCAGTAATTATTCAGACTTGAATAATTCCTAATAGTGGTCACATGAGGTTCTCTGGGATAGTCACTGCCACTGATTATTATCAGCTTTTAATTGCACAGTGAACTCAAAAACTTGCTACCCTACAATGTCCCAAGTAGTTACATCCAAGCCTTCTGCATCCCTTCTACGTGCTCATGCTGCACACAGATGTATAGCATGTATTGCAACCACAACTTAGATTTTTGCACTGTTAGTCCATGGGGACTATTTGCATTTTTCTCCTATCTATAAGTAGAGGCCACAAAGAAAAAGAAGAGAAATATCAAGCAAAAGCTTGTATTCCTTGCTGATGGTATCGCCCCTCGGGCGCGGGCCCAACGACATCCACCCTTCCAAGTTTGCAAAAATACTTCTGCAGAGGGAACCCGGCCCCAGCACGCCTTCTCCCACATTTAATAGGCCGCTTTAAGAGCGCGTTTACTTAGTCCTCATCAAACAAGGATAATTGACAGCTTTCCACCCCTAGCATCCCCACTCTGAGAAGGCCGTTTCCCCAGGAGCCGCCTTGTACAACCTCAAACACTTTATTACTGGTCAATTTGGGTTTCCTGCCCACTGTAAGTGGCAGTGCTGAGGGTCTCTAACTCTCTCTTGTCTCGCTAATCAATATAAGCAGTCACTTCCCCAGCATTTCCCTGCTACTCAGCAAGAAGGACGATAGAGAGTGCCATTGGTTGTAAATAACTCTACGGTTTGAGTGTTACATCAGAAAGTAACTTAAACTTCAGAAATTCAGAAACAGGCAGTGGCTTCTGTTGTGGACTTCTAGGCTTCTTTTGAGATTTTTCTCTCTTCTAATTCTTTCCCAGGAGAGCAAAGAAACGCAGCTGGTCCGATGCCGTTGCCGACAACCTCCTGCTCGGCGCGGGGGCTGCCACACGTCCCCTCCGCAGCGCATGGCACCGCGCTCGCTGCAGAGAGCCACGGAAAAATCCCATAAAGTGCCAACCACAGCTTTACAGTCACTGTATTATGGGTATGAGAAAGTCGGGATTAAACAATTATTGCCTTGAACTCGCGCAGTAAAATTTGTTTACGAGGTAAATTTTAACAAGAAACAAACAGTTAGTGTTGTTTATAAGCAAACTCAAGCTGTAAAAACCAAGAGAATGCTTTGTAAATAGCGGTGCATGGGCCAGATGAGGTGCTGGAGGGAAGCTCCCGCTGTTTGCAGCTGCCTCTCACAGGCACACAGAACACGGCCAGGTGAAATCAAAGGCCAAGGATGGCACGGGGCAAAAGCTTCAATCGTTCAAACCAGTTATATCTTCTCACGGGTCTTCCCTTCCACTGCATGGAACTATTTCCTGGCAATGGCCATATGAAAAGTGGCCACGTGAAAAACGGCCACAATGTCTATGAGAAAGGTAAGTCTACTATCCAGCAGCAAACAACATCAGAGACTATGCCAAACACAATACTGGTGTCCAGCAGAGTATTTGGACCTGAACAGTCCTCCAATTCAATTCGGATTGGTTCCACGCTGCCACCTTGTTTAATAGGAAATACCTATATTCCAACTCAGCACTGCAATGTCTCCTCTCTACTGAGACTAATTCATTAGGTAGAGCCCAGGAAGGCCAGACACTTTGTGGTCTCCCTACAGTGCAGTAAGACCGCACCGTTGAGACGAATGCCAGCACAACAACGGGGAGCAGCGACTCGAAGCCAATCTCCGTGGGCAGGGCGATGCGAGATGGACTGTTTACCCTCCTGGACTCTGGGGACTGAACAACCCGGGGATGCTGCAGGTGTCTTTCAGGGCTGTGTGGAGACTAAAGACCAGCGCCTGAAGAGCCGCGCTCAAAGCCTGGTGTGGATCAGGAGGCTCATGCTGACCACCACGGGTGTGGGTGCAGGGCCAAGCGAGTCCATGCCCAGCCCAGCTCCTGCCGTACCTGCAGCTGGGAGAGTCATCCTTTCCCTGTTACCAGCACCAAAGTGTGCACACTATTTGAGGAGTGCTGATGAATGCCATTCCTTTCATAAAAACCCTACAGACTATGGCTTGGCCGACTGGGAGGAAGGAAATACACCTTAGCCAATCCAGCTTTACTAATCCAAAACAACAAAAATAAAAACCTGGGGGGAAAACACGTAACATGACGGCTTTTACTGCACACACGCCCTCAAAAATTCCTTTAAAAGTGACTATGCTCCTACTGCAAAGTCTTGAGGTGGAAAGGGAGGTCTTCTCATCCCTGTTCCCCCAGGATCTCTTAGAGTGCGTGTGTTTCTGTGGTGGTTGGCTTGCGGTTTCGTTGCTCGCTACAGTTTCCCAGAGCCCTATATTTTACTGAAACATAAGTACAGGCCCACCAATTCGCTGACAAGCTGATCTATTGGCTCTAGGACACTGAAGGGAATTATGCTCCTGCCGCCCTGATGCTCTCCTTTGTTTAGAAAAAGAAGAGAAAAAGAGAGAGAGTGAAAAAAAATCCTCAATCGTTTAGTACAAGTCATTTTACATGCTGGGATAATGAAGTATAAAAATGCCTTCAAAGGACTGATTTCCTACTTTTAACTCACTACCAGCCGAGCTCTTTGTGAGGCCCTCTGGAACATGCATTCCCAGCCCCACTCAAACAAAAGAGCTGCGAATTCATTAAACTATTTAATTATGCCTTTTTATTTTTCTCCATTAGCAAGCCCTGCCAGTACAAAGTAAATAAAGCCACCATGGTCTTTCCCCAGCAGACACACTGACTGTTTTTATTCTTTATTCAGTTTACAATATAAAGGGCTATTTTTCCCCCCTCCTCCTATTCTTGGCTAGTTTCCTAATACAAGCCCTACAAACAGAAGCATCCAACTGTACATGCAAGGCATGGAAGTAGAGAGCAGCAGCAGCACTCAGCATTGCGAGCACATACCCTAGACAGCTTTCAAAGTACCAGCAGCCAACGGCAGCCAAACAGCACTTTACAGCCAGGCGCGGAAAAGATATTAGCTTTTTTTTTTTATACTCTAGTAAATTTGCTTTTTACATCTATTTCTTTTCAGAAGGGCTTGTTATTGAGCTTACTGTCCACAAATTCCATTGATCTCAGGCTGTGACTCAATCCATATGCTCACGCTTTGACACCAGCACAGCAAGCAAGCGATACAAATCCTGTTCAGGCTACAAACTTATTGATTTTATAGATTTCCCCCAAAGTTGTGATAATGATATATCATTGTTAAATTTGGTAGAACAAACTGCTTTCCCAATCTGTCAATGCGAGCATGAAAACCAATTCACAGCCTTGTTTAGAAGGCTTTCCCTTCAGAAGAATAACTACTGCTAGCGGAAGCAGATCACCAATACCCAGCCGCTGGCACAGGTTTGATGGATGTTGCCTTTCCAGTTGCCCTTTCTTGACCTGTAGCATGCTGGGTTCCCAGACTTGCCTCCTGGTTATGAGAACCACCCTTATTTTTCAGAAGCATTTTTCAAATTCATTATTTAAAACTTGCAGTATATGTAAACCATAATAATAGCTTTTAAACATATTTCCTTTAAATATTTTAGATGCATTAAGGCAACGTGAAAATTATTGATTTTAGCAAATCATTTTCGCTCGCTCTCTTCCCGTGCTCACATCACCGGCAAAGCTACGCTTTTCCCTTCCATGAGAGGGAGACAGAATACTGGTTTAACGAGGAGTGTCCTCACTTCCTGCTCCACCATAGTTTCCCAACCTACAAACAGTGGGAACACCGCAACGCGCCACTTCACAACGACTGGCTTCCACTGCGAAACACGCTTGGGCATTTCCCTCATGGCTCCTGATTGCCAAAGCAGAAACTTGATCCAGCGCTCATCTCCTAACCAGCTAGAGAGGGTTCCATTCCAGAGGTATTAGAAAGAAGAAACTCAAGCTGTTTCTCAGGTTATGAGAACACGACATAAGAAGTTCGTCAGTCCGTATGTGCTTATGGCGGGACAAAAAGGCACTCATCAAAAAAATGTCTGCGTGGTGTGGAAGATGTGCAAGAACTGTAAACAGCTGTTGTGTTTTTAACACACCATGAAATCGCTCTAACAAAATGGCTTGCTGGAATTACAATGTATGCTTTCATTCACACATTCTCCTCCAACTCTGAAGCAGTTAGCAGCACTCCAGAAAGACTTAGAATTCATGAACAAAAAGCTTGCCAAAGAAACCGAAACCAATCAAGAGGCAAGAATTACAATGTCAGGCAACAAAATTTAGGAAACCAATGCGAATAAATAATACCTCTCTTGAATATCTTCCCTTTTCCATCACGGCCTTTCTGTTCTTTACCCATCTTCACCCAACATACAGCTCTTTAGCACTGGTAAAAGCAGTTTAACTCATCCGACATTACGCCACTGGTTCAACATCCACCACACAGTGAGAGCTCCACTGCGTTCTCCTCCGTCTTATTGTTGACATCTCCCCACATCTGGCAACACACCCCTAGGCATTTAACCATGTTCCGGGAACAACAGCTCTGAGACAGATCCTGAAGGGCTGAGCATCTCCCACCAGCACCTCTCCTTTCACTTCTGATTTAATTCAAGGTGATAGATGCTGAACTCTTTTACCTACTGAGGCTTTTTTTGAACTTGCTGAATGCCCTTTCCAAATAAGTCTTTCTGAAAAGGCTTTCTGAACTTCAAGGCACTTTAAATCTGAGTACCTGCCCACAGTATCTCTTGTCTATCTTCCAGCTATGAGAAGGAACAACTCTAATGTACTCATTCATCTGTGGTATTTTCACTGTATTTCTCACAAACAGAAATGCCAGGCTCAGAGAAAGGTGATAGAACAGCCCCATCGTCACACTGCTGAGGAGCTGTGCTTCATCCTCCTCCTTCAGCACGTAGGCAGGAGGAAGTCTCACATGTCTTCACAAAAACAAATTGTGTATTTGCTGGACAGAGGAAGCACTGTCAATAACATACTAAACATTCAACTGGTTTTTGTTTGAAGAAAGCCAAGACCTTAACAAGACAAGTGTTATTACTAATCTCACTTCTCTGATAGGAGAGCTGAGACTTGGTGAAACTGTAGGGCTTGCCAAAGGCTTCCTATGCAACCAGGGATAAGATAAAGCCCAGTAAAGAGAATCCTCATTCCCAACGTATATTATATATTGATATCCTTTCTGGAAAATATCAGCGTGTATCTTCTTTAGATACTCAAGGGGAAGGTCCTTGTGATGAAAGGCGAATGTGCTGCAGGACCTACTAGTGGCCATCTGACATGTTACAGAGGAAGTGCAAACACTTAAAAGCAAACCATCTTACTCAGTTACGCCCTTAATTCCTCACCATCCTTTCTGTTCAAGCTCTGCACCTTAGCCGAGTGCCTCTGACTTCTCGTATTCCCTGTTATTCCTTGTTTACTAGACAAATAATGACTTCACCTCCACCATTCTGAGCAGCGGTAAAGGCATCACATGCTCCTCGGCTCAGGTTCTGATTACCTTTCATACTGATGGATAGATAATTTATATGAGTCCACAATAGCAAAAATCTGTTCTTGGCATTCTATGGAATTCCCGCTCAGGTAACCAAACGCGTGTGAGGATTAACAGAACCTCGTGGTTCTAGATGATGAGAGAAGAACACTGCTGTCTGGCAGAAAAAAATTAAACAGGCAAGCCTGAATGCATAACCAGAATGTAAAGACATCCAAAGAGCAGGAGTACTTCCCAAAATTACCTTAATTCCTTCCTTGCTCCCCAAAAGCAGTATCTTTGGATAATTCACAGAATCTTAGCCTTCAATTAACATTTCTTGAAAAACAAGTCTTTTCTTTCCTGCATCTCCACCCCCCACCCCCCAAAACAAAAAAGGAGAGAGAAAAGAGAAAAAAAGCCCTTCCTGATAATTGCACTGGTCCAAATGTGCAGGGGCTTTCATACAGAATGATGGCTTCCCTTGTCTCCTGCATTTGTTCATCTCCTTTGGGAGGAGCAATTTACAGAAAGCATTATCGATTTTTGCCATAATAGGTACAGAGATGCCTCACTGTCCCTGCTCAGCCAGCTCACTCTCTGCATCACAACTGTCAGGCCAGTTTGTGAAGCCCGTCATTATTTTTTTTCAAGTAAATCCATCACGGGAGTGGGGGAAAAGTGATGAAAATAAAATTATTTTCACCTTGCCATAAAAAAAGAATGGCCATGTTCCCTAACAGAAATAACTGCAAATGCTGTCAACTAAGAGAGCGGAAGGGAAATTCAAAGCAAATAAGAGCGGGCTGGGGGGGAGGAAGGAAAGGGAGGAGGGAGTGCGAGGAGGCATGGCAGTAGCTAATTTACTTTGAAGACATTCTGGAATTTTCCTGTTAAAGCCGCTATTTACAACTCTCCCAGTTGTTCTCCATGTTCTCATTTCTCTGGAAGCATTGAAATTTATACTTTACACAGGTATTTTCTTTGGCTTTTAGGGTGTCGAGGAGATTGCGGGTTTTGTGGCGCAATTATTAAATATTATTGGTCTGCGGGATGAAATCTGCCTCTAAACCTCCCTCTGAATGCAGACCACCCACCCACCGCCGAGATTACCCGCTGCACTCCGCTCCTTTGTGCGCGGAACGGGCTGGGGGGGGTTTCTCCCGCTCCCCGTTCACCAGGGGCAGGCCGAGGCCACTAAACTCATTCTGTCCCTGATCAGCATGTGAATGTTGAGGGATACTTACTTCAAATATTTCTGAAACCAAAAAAGCCTTTCAGAAATCACATCTAAAAACAAACAATTCCCCCCTGCCCCTCAGTTGCATTACTGACTCTCAGACAAGTCCTTTGGTATTCATCCCTCCTCCTTGATTAGTTTTTGCTGTACCCTTCATGTTGGTCACTTATCTCACATCTTGAAGGTCACAGTCTGTAGTACCCTATTCCAGCAGCCCTGGGTTGTTTTTTATTCCTGAAGACAGCCTTGTTTTGGGCTCGCAAGGTTTAATCCAAGAATTGGCTCTGGATCTAATTCCCAGATCCTCAGTTCATTAGCCATGAAAAGTGATAGCTGCTTAAGATTTTTATGAGACATTGTTCGAAAAGCGGACCACAGAAGCTGCACAATTACCCAGCATGTTGTACAAAGCCCTGGCTGCCTTTGGCACTGACAGAAGGAGCTTGATAGCAATCAAACAGCTTAATGAAAAGCAGCAAGTTTGCTCTTTGGTAAGGAGCAGGGAATCTGTGAAGTTTGTTTCCAAGTGGTGCTTTCCATAAGGACACTCGTCCGGACAACATTTAAATCATCGCACCCCTGCTTCAGGAGCGCGGGCACTACGGGGGACACAACTGGTGCGTTTGGCCCTTTCACACAAGCACTTACAGACATCCAGCATTTCAACCTCATCTGTCTTGTCCCTCTGGACTCTAAAGCAGATCTAGATATTAACGCCAGAGCTGCCGTTGGCTGACATCAGGCCAGGCAAGTTGTGAGAACAGCAGCAAGGCAGCTGCACAGAAACGGAGGAGGATTTCTCCAGCCAGGCTGCGCTGAAACCGCAATAACCGGTCCCATGTCCAAGTAATTACAAGGACGCGAGGCAGGCCAGCAAAATGTAAGAGGTTTAGAAGTGGATACTCTACTGAGTGGTGGATTAAGACTAAATGTAGCCAGATCCAGTCCAGCTACAGTGCTCTGAGCAACTCCTGGGCTCCTCCAACTGCCACCCAGCCGACGGAGACACCACCTGCCCTCTGCCCAGTGCTCCCTCTCCCTGCCCATGCCCAGCAGGCTCAGACCCCTGCCCATCCTCCTGCTGCTGACACTGGACCAGAATGAACTGAGGTGATGGTCTCCCTTCCAAAAGCAGGGCCCAGCTCTTCAAACCCTGCCTTAACACCTTCCTCGGTCCATCCCATAGCTGTCTGCATCGTGTCCAAGCACAGCAGCACGTCCTGGGACAAAAGGATGCCCAGGTGGCCTGAGCTCGGGGCAGACTCTCAGTGCCTGGGACTGGCTGCCCCAGTTCCCCAAGGACCTTCCCAGAGCCTTAAGCAGGGCCAGGCTCGGAGGGGCCGTGCTCTCAGCCCTCTGCCACCTCCAGGTGCCCGCTACTGCTGACACCCAGCGCACGTCAGAAGGTGCCTAAGCCTGACAGAGCTGCAGAAATCAAAGACACCCTTGGTTTCTCACTAGGATGCAAAGAATAAACTTTGCCACATAGATCAAGCATATCAAGACATTCCAGCTCGTTAAAGGCAGAGAGCAGCTATTACCGCTATTTATCCAACACGCTCCGCTGTGCAAACAACAGGCCCAGTTCCAATAGCAGGGTAATTCTGTCAATGAATTACCATCCTAAGGGAAAAATTAGTTTAAATTAGTTTAGCCTGTTCTTTTGCTCTAACAAGTACATTCTAGATTGTCATTGTTTTTAAATCCCTTCTCCTTGGTACGCAGGCAGCGAGCGTGGGGTCAGAGCAGGTGGCTCCCCGATGCGTCTCCTTCGGCCAGCGCTGCCCTCCCCTCAAACCCTACGCGTGTTCAGACAGTCACACAGCCTGGAACAGCTGCGTGCACAGACACACAGACACATGCATGGCTGCTGCTTAACGGAGCAACTACGGGAAAAAACAGCAGAACTGGGACAATCTGGAAAACAGCCTGGAGAGAAAAAAACCAACAACTTTCATTTAACTTTTTAATTTTAAACTATATGAAATTAACCATGATCGCAAGAGCAGTGTGTGCTGAAACCAGACGAGTTCAAGTGTTTGACGCCCCGATGTTCGTATTTTGGAAGAAATGGGTTTTCCTCCAAGTTGGAAAAAATGCTGATAACATTGATTGTGGTTCCACTCTGAAAAAACCCTACAGAAATGGTAACTTCTTGATTGGCCCCAGCCATAAACAGGGTCAAGTATGTTGTCTTTAGTGACAAAACAGCTATTTACCCACTTTTAGTGATTTGGTGTCCATATAGATAATAGGCAGTATGCAGGGTTAGGTTACTTCACAGTCAACACCGCACCCTGTACTGAGCTCTGAGCAGTTTTAACCAGTGTAAATCCACCAAAAACAGCACAGGGTCTGTGGAAAGCAGGAAGTGACCGATTAACCTTTACAAGGCTAACGACACTTGAACTGGGGGAAGAAAGGAGGAAAGCGTGTGTGGGCAAAAAAGAGACGAAAAGGAGTCAAATCCTAAGGACACAGTTACATGAGAGCACTGACACAGATCTCACCAGAGGTGATCTACCTGCACCAATGCAAACTTCTGCTAGAGACGCACTGAAACTGGTTTGACTCAAACACAGCTTAGTATATGCTGAAAACGCTCCCAGGAAAACTGGCTAAAGTGTGTTTTTATCAAGTTCTTGCAGTTGTCCAATTAGACCAATTCTTGTAGCCAAAGAAAGTTTCCTACAGCACCAGGGAGTCTTTGCTGGGATCACCCACAGCTTTTCCCCCCCCCCCCTCTTTTCCTGAGAGGCAGCAGAGTTAGTTTCCTGCATGTCTTTCTACACACCTTGGGTTTGTCAAATGTGAATCCAACTGTTGGTCAAACCCGCATTTTAACAGCTTTGTTTATTTTCGTGTTTGTTAAAGTCTGACAACTCCATGCCACAGTTCTCACCTACATTTCAAGCGTGCTGTTAACATTAAACAAATATGAGAAATGAAGAGATCTGCTCATCTCAGAAGAGTCAGAACTGGAGTGTAATTTAAATGGCTATTTAAATACACACGTCAGGTGAGTGATGCACCCTCCTCTCCGATAAAAATCTACACACTGAATCTTCTTGTGTTTGGTGGCCCGAGGAAAGAAGCATCTCTATTTTTGGGGTGGAATTAAAATAGGAAGGGAGTATATAAGAAAGTGGGTTATTTGTGGAAAAACGCACTCTGTCTTGAACACTGGGGTAGAAATGAAGGCTGCTGTGCTTGCTTTGTGTTCAGCCTCTGGCTGTCCAGCTGGTAACCAGATCATGTGGAACACAGGCCTCTGAAAGGTGGAAAAAGATCTGAAATATGAAGCACTGCTGTTTTACTGCTAATTCAATAGGAAAAAAAACCCTATAAAATATTAAAGAAAGTATTTAAAAATATATTAAACACAATTTGTACCATAATAGCTTAACCTGACATCAAAACGCAACTTACAGCTTGTTTGTCCCGAGTTTCATAGTGTGGATAAGAGAATAACGGGCAGAATGTTCCATACAGCCTCCAGCACTCGACAAAATAGGATTTGGGCTTCGTTAAAACAAATTCCAGGTGGAAAATTGGGCATGCTGATAAAAGCAGTGCAGGAAAGAGTGTTAGCTCTGATAGGGTAGGATGGGTATTGAATTCACTCTTAACATTACAAGACTTAATTAAAGAGGTTGACCTGAGGACCCCAAACAGCGACAAGCTAAGATAGCCATGCCTGGTACAATGGGGTGTTACTAAAGTTAATTCTTTTTAATATGACTCCAACTGGAACGTACACAGAATATCCTAATGCAGGGGAGCAGCACGGAGCACGCACCGCATCGCGGCTCGCCAAGGGCAGTAAAGAACATACACACGTGGATAACGTACGATCAGGGTAGCTGAGCACAGACTAGTTATCCAATAAAGGCTAATTTTTATTTATGGATCAGAATGGGTTTATGTAATTTCCCATGGTCACAAACATCACTGTCTCTCTGATGTCCCTTCTTAAAAGAAGCAGAAAGGGAAAGGGCAGCGCGAGGGCTGGGTGCTAACAGCGCTGGGAGCACGCGCCCCGGCAGCCGGGAGGTCAGCGGGCACACCGGGTGTGTGCTCGGTTCCCGCAGGCTGGGGATGTGCTGCATCCGCCTCCTCTGAGGTGTAAATAGGAATCAGTTTGAAAATAAACCGCCACGTGCCCCCTCATCCTTCCCGCTACCTGCTGTATCCCTTATTTATCTTCATGATGAATCTGCTGATACCTCAGGACATTTTATTTCACCAAAATAAAGCAAAGATAGGATGAACATTTTGGAAGTCACAGAATCTAACATCTGCAAAAGTTAAGGTGTAAAAAAAAAATAAAAAAATCAAAAAACCACCCAAACCCCCATATATATATAAATTATTTTCCCCCTTTGATAGCTTCCTCATTCATCAGAACAGGCCCCAGTCAAAATCTACAAAGAATTCTTGAACAAAACCAGTGAGCCTAAAAGACATCTGGCCAAACTTACGACAATAGAAAAAGTGTAATAAAAGTTTACTACTTTTGAAGAATAAAGATGTATTGTGAAAGCTCTACATACAAGACTGAAATTAAGGTACGATTTTAAACTAAACCTCACTTCAGCTGCAAGACTGAACGGAGACAAGCAGCAAATGGAAATCAGCTTGAGCTGCCTACTGCCCTCGTCCGTAAAAGATCCTCTGATAATTCTGGAAAAAACCAGAGTGAATAATTCTATAGGTGCATCCAACGCCACTTCCCATGTGCCGCTCCCTCCTGCTGCAGGGAAAACACCCCCAATTGCCACCTTAACGCCTGGGGGTTTGGGGTAGAGTGCAAGAAGGAGCTTAATGGCGTGACCAGATCTCTCCCGTGATCCTCCCGGTACAGAAGACACACACAGCAAAGATATATTTCTCTCTGCTCTCTAAATTACTGCAGCAAGTAAGGAGGGAACACACAAACGGCTGCGCTGGGTCCAACCAAACGTCCACTTAGTCCCGTGTTCAGCATCCAACAGTCATCAAGAAGCGGTACCCAGGGAGGAGTGTAAAAACAGAGCAGGCATGGAGAGATACTTCCCTCAAACAACCCCCCAGGCTCTGAAAGCTGGCTGCTCAGGGACCTCCCGAGCAGGAGGGGTGTGTTTGTGTTTAATATCTCTTGACGGATTTCTCCTTCCGTGAGCTTGTCCAGCCTCCCCTTGCACCCATGTACACTTTACAGGATCAATCGCATCCAAGGGGCGCAAAGAGGAAACTTTCACCACACTTGCCACACTTCTCCCTTCATTTGCAGCATGAGTGAACAGGCTGGTGCTCTGAAAGGACACAGCAAGTCTTTGGGATGATGACCAATTCCTACAAAAAAAAAACCCCACAACAAATCCAATCTGATATCTCCACTAATTTGCATATGAGGGACTCTCCCAGACACAGGGACACAAGTTTCACCATTACCATCACATGTGTGTGCTGTTTTTTCACAGAACCTAAACGATTGCAGCATCTTGCTTACTTTTTAAAAGTTTCTATGCTTAAGTACTATCTGCTTACTCTTGCTTACTGTATTTTAAAATTGTGTTTTCTTGCTGTATTTTTAAAAATCTATTTTAGCATGGTGACCTCAGAGACCCTCTCCCTTCAGCCTCTGTACCAGGTAAGTCGCTCTGCTTCGTTTGCTCCCGTGATGCGAGATCCCGCGACAGCCGCTGCTTCATCCCACTTCCAAATGAGATCAAGTGCTCTCCAGCACAATGGGGTTTTGGCTAAAGAATCCGTAGCAGTTCATATATTTTCCTTATCTAATAATGAACAGAACCAAAGATCTGATTATGCAAAGAATCCAACTAAGAACAGCTTAAGAAAACCCCAAACCTTGCGATCTTACCTCTGTTGACCTCTGTTGGCAAGAGATAGAAGCATTTTTCAGACCTACAGAGAGTGACTTCTGTTCCATCTCAGACTAGCCACCTCACTGTGCTTAGTGTCACATATTTATTACTATTCCCATATTTATATTGTAGCTTCCTCTTCAAGTTCTGTACCAATAGAAGAGCTGAGAGCAACTGCTTAAAGAACTGACAAGTTACATGTCGAGCTATAGAATGGATAACTTTAGCAAGCGGGGCTGGGTAGGTGACGGGGGACAGCACGCACTACCCATAACTGGGGATGAACAACTCGCAGCTCAGTCTGCTCTGCCATTACCAGGCTGCAGACTTCAGAAGGCAGAGATGGTTTTTCAGAAGTGAAAAAAGGGAGGGCAGTGGCTTTAGGGACTTTAAGTGCTTTTCTCACTCTTTCGTGACACTATGGGAGAAAGTGCAAAGATACTCATCAGAAAAGCAAGTAATCAGAGAGGATGAAGGCAGGCAGGCACCCGAACAAACCACGGTGGAGAAGTAAGCTTTGGCAAAACTGTGAGGGGACTGAAATAAAGAGAGATTTTGTTGGACGCAGTGGAG
The DNA here is from genome assembly GCA_025331215.1 of Actenoides lindsayi. Taxonomy (NCBI): domain Eukaryota; kingdom Metazoa; phylum Chordata; class Aves; order Coraciiformes; family Alcedinidae; genus Actenoides; species Actenoides lindsayi. The sequence continues at coordinate 36,218 of WTSP01000793.1, read as the reverse complement.
CCAACAAAGGACCTTAAACAGAGCTGTGACACAGAGCAGCAAAATCATCTCCCTAAACATACTTGCAGCAGATCTGAGAGGAGCAAGGCTGCTGGAGTAGGGTGATCACTGCTGAGATGGAGCCAACAACAAGATAGTAACAGTGCACGAAGCTCGACTGGGTATAAAATTCCTGCCTCTGCTTTACCAAGAGCATGTCACCTCCCCATCTCTTGTGCACTGATCACCTGCCAGTTTCCATTTGTCCCTGAGTCCAGACATTCAGAAATTTTCTGCCCATGTGGAGTCCTTGATCACTCAGTTATCTGTAGAAACACAGCTATTAACCACACATACTAATTAAAGTATCAGATCGTATATTTTCTATATAGATTTGGGTCTTCACTTGGGGCTTGGATGCATACGCACAAGTTTAACCTCAGTGCCAACTCAAACTTTCACTAGCAGCTTAATTCTGAGATGCAGCTCCTACCAGAAAAGATGTTAAATTCTGTACCTTCAGTTCAGTTGGATTTGCAGGAGGTACAACACCATAAATTATGTAATACACAGGTTTCCTCTTCAGTTTGTTCTGTCAGTCCTTTCTCCTACTACTGACTGCCGCCCCAGGATTTTCTAAACAATACAGCTGATGGTCTGATAATCCTTCCCTCACATCTATGTGAAAATGTCTACAGACTCCGAATTCTACCGTGGAACCCACGTGACACACAGGGTATCAGTCCACTTGTAAAAGTCTGAACTGTTTGCCTTTGAGCATCAAAGATTCTCCTCACCTCATCTGAGACAAGGACAAAACACATATTTGACTTTTCCTTCCTAAATTAACCAGCTGATGAAAAGAGAAGGATGCACAGTGTTGGTCTAACCATGACTGCTGTTTCTTCTGCTAGCTTTCACTCCTGATCCTCAGATAGACAGGATGAGGTTAAGATCCAGCTATTTCATGTTGCTTGTGTATCTGGTGTTCATACCCCTGACATCAGTGGGTATAAAATTCTATTTAATGTTACTTTGAAACTGATCCATTTTCCAGAAATAAATATTTTCTGAGACCGTGTAGCCAGAGCTACTGGTGCACTGTGCGACAAACATCAGGGGCACGTTACAATTTCCACTCCTGGCTCCCCCAGTGTTCCTCTTTCTCTTGGTCCTGGATGGGCTCCATCAGCCATAACAAAGGGGCTTCCAAACTCCACAGCAGAATCGCAGCTCTATTGTTACTGCGATATGGCCACCTCGGTCAAAGGAGCCGTACAAAGCATGACCTGCTGTCTCCAGCTGCTGTTCATTTATGTTTAAGCCTTTCCCCCAGTGATGATGGCAGCATGTGCTCGTCACCATCCACAGACAAAGGGCTCGTGCTACGCAGACTTCCCTCTACACATTCTGCCACATGACAACTAGAAATACACGGGGTAGTTTGTAAAAATGCTCCGCTTATCTTTCCACAAAGCGGACTCTTCCATTAGGTATTTCACTGTTCTGGTGGGAAATGCTGGGGACAGCCATGTGATACAAAGCAGCAGATGCTGCTGTTACTCCAGAACCACCAACCTCTGCAGCAGCGCAGAAACAGGCCAGCAAACGTAAGATACTTTGAGTCAATTGTATACATAACTAGGAAAAAAACCAGGGCAACGTGGCCTTTCCAGTCTTTGGAACAAGCAGCCAGAAAGAACTTTGAGTTCTTGGGAAAGGCTGGTGGCAGGCGAGGGTGCCGCGGGGATCACAATCCAACCCCGCACTCAAACCGACCCAAAGAGAGAGCCAGCTCGACACCAGCGCCACCAGGCCATCGCCACCAGCACCGCCAGGCCATCGCTGCCAGGCCATCGCCTCTCCAACAGGAAGCCAGACCCAAAGCAAACTGCCCTGGTAAGTGCCCAGGGAAGAGGAGGAGCAGGTCTCGCACCCATGGGCCACCCTACCCCTGCGCCCCCTCCGCCCAGGCAAGACCCCCCCTCTCGCTATAGGTGTCGCTGCGGAGCCATCCAGAGCACCTGGAACGTGGCAGGTCTGCGCGCCATAGGAGCGAGGGAAGAAGAATGAATACTTGAAAATTAATGATGTCAGCCTGTCTTCATATATCAAGCTAATTTGAAAGGGCTTTAATTTTCTTAAAGGATAAAAAAAGGTTTCTTTGCTAGATTAAACTTGCAATTGTCATTCATATATTGTTTATAAGGTACTCATCTCCTCACTCTGTATTTTTTTGTTTTTGATTTTGTATACTAGTTAGCAGTGAAGACTTGTCTGCGTGTATCAGAAGGAATAAAGAGAGAAATGTCCTTAACTGTCAGTTTTAATAAGAGGAGTCAACATGCCTCTATTCAGGTTAAATATTGCCCTGTCACATTTCAATAGAGTCAACAGATTTTTTTTTAAAGAAAAGTCAAAAGCACTGTGTTTGCAAAAAATAATAATAAAAAACCCTACCCCCCACCTCCTTGTCACGGAGTGTCAAAGCCCTTCTTTATTTGGGGGGGGTGTGGAGGCAGGACAGAAAATTCTTTTGTAAAATGTGAAAAATTACTACTCATAATTGGCACTGACATGAAAAAGGTTGGGTTTTTTTGTTAGAAAAACAAAGAAAATCTCTAATTTAATAATCACCTGCAAAGTGTTATTGTGATGGGAACAAAAAACACACAATCAAAGTCATCTCTTTTAAGTAACTATAGTGTTTTTAAGCAATCACTGCACTTTACTGCAGCTCATACACATAAACTGATGATGTGCAAAGTATAACAAGACACTCCAAATTCTTGAAGTAAAGTTTCTCAAATAACAAGTGACAAGCTACATAGAAGAAGAGCAAGAAAGGATCTGTCAGGTAAAAAGCAATCACCAAAATGAAGTAAAAGTAGGAGATTCCACGGTGATTGATACTATAGGAAAATTTGCAAACGTTGACTTAACCTACCGGGCAAAGTCTGATCCAGCTTACAGCCTGATACAGCCTCAGGACCTCCCCATGGAAACTCATGTAGGGTTCATCCTGCCCAGCTGAGACCCATCTAGTTCTATGGAGAACCATGAGATGCAAAGCACAGGTCTTGTAGAGTAACACACCATTTACCAGTTCCTAATCTACTTCCAGTGACTGCGTTCAAAGTCCAAGATCATTATTTGGAATTACTTGTGCTTTACTTTCTTTGTTGAGGAGAAACTGTTTAGAAGGTAGTTCTTGGTCCATGCTGTCTCAATTGGCAATCACAATGTGGTAACAGTTCATCAAAAGGAAGGGAATACAGACCTCAGAACTCCTACATGGTTCCAGAACTGGACAAGAGGAGAATGAGAACAGAACCACTTCTCGGGAGAGTGGTGCAAAGCGACTCATTCTGCAGCAACTGCGCCTGTCCTCGTGGTCATCCTCGGTCCAGGGAACGCAGGGGGGTGGACGGCTGTGGTTTCAAGCGGCCCCTCTGGAGACCTTCTCCACAGCTCCCCTCGGAGCCCCCGCGGTCCCAAGGAGGACAGCTGTTGGGAGGAACTGCCAGAGCCTCATAAATCCTGAGGCTAGACGTCAGCCTTCTTTTTCACGGGGCAATCTACTGGGTGATGCTACGTCCCACCTCTGGGGAACACGCGGCATTTCACAGAAATCCCAACATCTGTAAAACCGGTTTCACGCAAAGTTTCCAAAGCGAAGCTCATAGGTCAGCGGTGCCAGAAAGGCTCCTCTCAGTTCAGGTAACTCAGATCCCTAAAATCCAGGTGGTTCCCGAGATTTTGTTTTACAAGCCATCTGCCAGATGCTTACATTTCATTCCACAGACGGTCTAACGTTCGTGAAATTGCCCTAAGATTTATTCAGTGAAACCGAATCCTGCTGCGTGCAAAGCCGGGAGAGGCTGAGCGGAAAAGCAGAGCCCCGGCGAAGGCTCGCGGGCCGCAGGGCGCGCTCGGGATGGATTTTCCAGCCTGCTCCGGGTGCGCTGCCTCCGGGGCGTTAGTCACCACCCCGGGAAGCGGCACGGGCCGCTCTGCCTGGGCCCGTGCCGGCCGCTCCCCGCGGGAACCCGGCTGCTCTGGCGCCTGGCACCGGGGACAAAGACTCGTCCCAGCCCCAGCCCCACGTGGCTTCGGCCAAGGGGAACAAGTGTCCGGCCTTTGCTGCGCCCCAGGCGCTCGGAAATACCCACCCCAGCTGCCAAGATCAAAATGGAGATGTAACAGACAGATGAAAAAAGAAATATGAATAAAAAGAATGATTTCCTTTTAAAATAAGGTAAGAGTAAGCGGGTACTTTGCTGGGGAAAGGCAGTAACTGCAGGTGAGGGTTCCCCAGAAACAGGTTCCAGCTTCCCCGGGAACAGGCAGACCTCTCCGTACTCCCTCAGTACCCAGACTTACCACTTCAAAAGCAGAAATTGATAAATCAGTGTCACACAGAGATCATCAATGAAACGCTCTGACAACTTATTAACAGTAGAGCTGTCTTCTCAGGAAAGGGACTTTGTTGAACTATCCCTAAACTTGTAGAAACAAGCACTAAAAAGAGCCGTAGTTTACCTGAAAACGGTGTGCGGTTCAAATAGAAGCCACCTTCAAGTTCACGGATCCCTCTGTCTACACAGACACATCAGATTAAGTTGCTGGTCCCAATATGCAAGAGCAGCACTTTCCTAGAATATTAACTGAAATTACATTTTCTTGCCTTGCAGCATGCAATTTGTGAAGAAACCAAACCCAGAGTGACTTTGTCTTGAAATGGGGAGTTCTTCGCTCCTCATGCTTTCTTGGTAATTATTTCTGTTTAATAACTCAGGGGCTTTAACGACCACAACAAATTCCTTCACTCCGCCCTGGCTGCCACACTCCAGACTGTAACCGGAACAGCAGCAAACCCTGGAAGAACCACACCACTAAGACATGCTGGAGCGATGGGTCTCTGGTTTGGAATTCAAGAAGTGATATTTTCTAGTATTAAGATATTTTTTTTTCCTCTTTTTTTTTCCTTTCCTCCTTTTGCACAGGTTTGCACAGTAACATCCTCTCTGCCCCAGCAGCCAGGGCCTCCTGTAAACCCCAGGGCAGGGAATGTTCACCAGGTCATGAGTGTGTCCAGCCCAAGCCTGTTTATTTACAGTGAATTTTACTCCCTATCGAGCTCTTCCCATAAGACTCTTTCAGCTTTGTATTTTCTGTAAATGAAGGAAATTTGGTAGCAATGGGAATGGTTTCATCATCCCTCCCACTCATTATCGACCGTTGCAGGGCAGCGGAGGATGTTTCCCATCTGAAGGCTCCCCGTTCCTGCAGGATGCTCTGTCAGTACTGAAATTACGACCTGATGTCACAGGAAGTTAATTTTCCTTGGCGTTTCACTTTCAGATTTAGCCTTACACATACTCTTCTCAAGCAGACGCTGCTAGTGTGACTTCATATAAACAGACAACAAATATTTCATAAATTAATCTTTGTAAGACAGGGTTCATTAATCTGTAAAAGACTCCAGTTGTACGTTAACCCAAAGGGCATAACACTGAAAATCCGTGATGTCTTCTGACGTACAAAAGTAGTTCCAAATTTGCAGTCATTATCCAAATAAGCCTCTTGATAAGTCAAAAGCAATCATGTACTTGGTTTGGGGAAAAAAGAAATGCACAGAATTTTTCACTAATTCCTTATCTTCACAGGTAATGTGCATTTCACTGCACAGCTTCACATAAAGGGGGTTTAATCAAGGGGTTAGGTGTTTTAGCTCAATACACGTGGGCATTATGACATACCTGGCAAAGTCCACTACAACAACTACAGGACCTAAAAAATATTTAGTGGTTTAAGAAAATTCTCCCAAACTACTACTTTGGCAATTAAAAGACATCGTGCTCACCACCCAAAGGATACGTCCCGAGTCCTTTTACATTTTATTGTGCTCGCTTGGGCAGCCTGTTGTGCGGTTTGGTGGGTTTTTTTCATGCATTTGGTTGGGTATTTTAGTTTTGTTCTGTTTTTTAAATTTATGCAATTTGTATCTTTCTCTTTTCATTAAGCATAGCCATTTTTTCTTCTTTTTTATTTCCTCCTCCCTGACTATATAATATTTTCAATTTTGGAATGGTATATTTCACTCTATAGTAGGAACCTAAAATGTTTTAGCAGGAACAAAACTCTTAAGAGATTACTGCCCAGAGTACCCTGGATTAAACCTCACAATTAGGAACTCAATTTACATTCTCAAAGTGAAATTCATTGTTGTAACTGCAACCATAGTTGACACAGTAGAATAAGCTATTGTTGAAGTAATTCCTGCAAAAGGTCATACACTTAAACCCTTCAATTTTTCCTTGACAGCCTCTCAAATGAACAGCGCAGTCGCCCCATGTCCAAATGAGCCACACTGACCACCCCACTCATTCAGTGTGGGCTCTTGTCACCCATCACGGGCCTTCCTGGCTCTAAAAGGTGCTTTGGGATCCCCGAGAGACCTGAACATCCCCAATCCTGAGAAGACTTCATCCTCACTGGCCAAGGCCCAGCACAGAGCAGTCCTGGCCAGATGCTGCTGGAGAGCAGCAGGAGGGTTGTGATGGGTGGGTGCCCATGGCACCGGGGATGCTGAGGGTGCAGGAGGGGGTGGGTGCTGCTCTGCAGTGGTGACAGCCAGCCCATGGGAACAGTGAGTTCCCATCTCTGTGCTAGAGCATCATCACAGTTGGACTCTGTGATCTTCAAGGTCCTTTCAAACCTAAGAGATTCTGTGACCTTCTGGGTGGACAAAGAAAAGGCTGCTTGCCAAACCCAGGAATTTCACCAGGCTGAGCAGATGTCTGACCTTCAGTTTTTTCTGTGTGGATCATCTCTGCTTATATTTATGAGTCAGCCCCTGCTTGAGGAGTTGTCCTTGCACACATCCCTGTGTCCCACCTCTGCAGGGAAGGGGTGAGCCATCAGCAGTGAGCATTCCCAACGCTGTCTTGCAGCAGATTCCTAATAAGAGATCCTACCTCCAAAACGACTGTGTGTGTCGTTTCGTCACACCAGCCCTGCTGCTGTTGTTACACACTCCGATAAACTTTAGGAGTGTGGAGTTACTCAGCTGAACATTATGTTAGTCTTCACATTATCCAGGGGTTGGATTGTCAGATTCATAAATTATGCTCTCATTGAGAGGGGAACCTCCTAGTCAGGGTTGTACTATAAATATCTCCCTCGTGGAGAAGATGCAGGCTCAACGGAATTCGGCTTTTAAATAGCTCCTAAGAATTACCTGTAATCCCCCCCCCTTTTTAATCATACTAAATATGGCCACATAGAGGGGGGACACGTGTCACCTGTCCAGCGCACGCAGTAACTCCAGGCTGGTCTGCTGGGCTCGGTGTCACGCAGAAGGCATAAGGGCTTATTGATGAGCCAATATTAAGTGATTTTTACAGTGTCAGAACACGGGAAGTCCTTTTCAGAGACTCCTCTCTGCAATTTTGTCCAACAAAAACCCCATGAGAGGAAACTCGCTGTGTGACACGAGGTCGCTGCGAGCGCACCGGTAACACAGGACAGGCGAGCTTTGCAGTGAGCATTCCACTCTGTGTTTAAATTCCTTCAAAAACAAGTACACATTCTTTGTGCTTGACACTCATCCTAAATCCGAGCCAAAACCCGCCTCAGTAACAGGCTTGGGTTTTTAGCATTTGTAAAGTAATATATGCTGCACTTTAGCACATGTTAAACCCACCACTTAAAGATTGCTGGTTTGATTTTTGATGATAGGTTAATATAAAATTCACTTTGGCAGCACATGTGTGATGTATTTGTGGATATTGTTGCGATTGATACAACTGATCTTTATTTAGTGTAGCTGCTGAGTATCTTTAGTGCTGCTACCATACGAGTAAATAATCATCAAGATCTTGTGGCCCTGGAAATTGTGTATATTCATTTTTGTGTAACGAATATTCCCTCCTCACTGACCAAATGAAAACTGGCTAACCTTGTGAATACAGTTATTTGATGAAGATATAGTCAGATTTTCTTCGCGGGTAAGGATTTCCTCCAAACCCCTCAATATTTTACACACCACAAAACACCAGAGAATTTCCCCACACCTCCCCAGCACAGGCACTGCTGTGGCATCAGGAACAGCCCCGCGTTTCATGGCACGGTCCCTCTGCAGCCGGGAAGAGATGGCATTAAAGACTCAATCATAGAATCGTGATAAGATTCTATGATAAGACTGATGCTGCCTTACAGGTCTAAGGCAGGTCACCGGCTCTAACCAGACTCTCTAGACTGGACTTTTCATTAACAGCCCCACTGGTTCAAAAACCCCTGCCCAGTATCTCAACGGGGAACATGTGGTGGAATTTGCCTGTGGCCTGTCCCAAACTGCTCCTTCAGTCTGCCCAGAAACCCAAGGCAAGCCCAGGAGCACCAGCCAGTGCCTGCTGGTGTCAGTCCCGTGTCACCCAAAGGACACCTGGGTACCTGCCAGGCCCTGCTGTGCCTTGGGTTGGCCTCACTATTGAATCAGGAACGTGAAGGATTTACACGCACGCTCAAGTCTAGCGAGACTCAATCACCACCACGCTCACGTGCAAATCAGGAACTAGAGAAAGGGTTTAAGAACAAAACGCAGCCAGACTCCGCTGGTATGAGCCAGCTCATAATATAGTTGAATTTGGAGATGGGGTGGCCACAAGAGACAGAAAACTCCCTAATGACTTCAGAAAACTCTATAATCCACCCAACTAATCCAGTTTTAATTATATCAATAAGCAGATAGGGGATGAGACTATTTTTCAGGATAGAATATAATGTATGAATAATTTTTCATGCTATTTCTATTCTGCTTTTAAAGAAGATCTAGAAATTATCAGTGTGAGCAAATCTATGAGGAAAAATTTTAATAATGTAGCATCATCATATAATAAGATTTAATGTTTCTGTTCCCCCAGCGAGAAGAACGGTGGCCAAACGCTGTGCGATGCTCCACGCGGCAGCGGCACCAAGTCACACAGCCCAGTCAAATCTAAAGGTGTTTTTCTCCTTAGTGCCTCGCTTGAGAGTAAAAAACTTGCCCTGAATTGTAATTTCCCACCACAGAGGATGAAAACAGTAAAGGAAGAGAGAAGTGCTCCTCACAGGCAGGAAGCGACTCTGCGCGCAGCGGAGCACGAGCAACCTCGTCACGCGCGGGAACCCCCAGGGCAGGCACCGGCGATTGGGATCCGCGGCCCCGCGGGCAGCGCCCAGGCCTCGCCAGGCTGCCACGGGCACCGTGCGTGGGGACACCCGCAAAGCCAACTTCTCCTCCTAACAGATGTTAACGGATAAGGAGAGAGATCCGAACCCCAGCCGGTGCCGGCAGCAAGTCCTCCGCTAACTTTATCGACCATTTTACATCTTGTTGCATCCCATTCATCATTCCCCGCACCAATATACGATCTCCCAGCCCAAACCATCTGATACAGAGAAATTGCTTTCGTGCAGACCTATGAAGCAGTCATTTCTCTTTTGCAATTATGTAATAAATGTGACCAACACAAAGGCTGGGAAAGAATTTCTTGAGACAAAATAAGAGCAGAGAGTGATCTGCAGTGACCGTTGACCTCTGGGTCCTTTATACTCCATGAAATACTGTTCAGATAGTTCTGAACATCCCCCAGACAGCCCAAACGTTTTCACATACACCGGCTCCTTGCAGAACACTGCAGGCAAAGCCATGGACATCAGAGCAGAAGATGCCACCGACGAGCAGAGCCTGAGCCTCCATCCATTCCTGCAGCGCTCAAGCTACACAGAGCAGAAGCTTCTTTCATCATCACCATTGTGCACCTGAAGCAGGTGAAGTGGCAATTCCCTTCTCTCCTAACCCAGACCCTGGTTGCTCAGCACCACCACCAAGCCCACCTCCCTTCCAAACCACTTTTAAGCCCATTTTCCCAAGTTAGAAATCAAGCACATTCTAGAAACAAAGAAAAACATTCCCATAGAAAGTTTCAGATTGGTGGAAACTAAAATCATTTGCAGATTTTGAAGATTTCGCTTAAGACTCACTGGCAAAACAATGTTTGCAATAAAAATGTTGTAACGCTTAACATTTGCTACCTGCCTTTTTTGCAACAAAACATTTATAGTTTATTTTTTTTCCTAGAGCTTCTACTGTATATTTAATATTAGATTTTCACTTGCTGAAATTTAAACAAAATTTGATGAATGCGTAATATTTTGAAGCTTTTCCTTTTGGTTTCAGGTTTTTGTTGGAATTTGGAACAAAATCAAATTTTGAAACAAAAATTCTTAGAAAAAAGTCTATACAATCCTTTGTATAACTTCACCATTTGCAAATATAAAAGTAAAAATAAAAAACAGAGAGACAGAGATGGCAATCTGGAATTCAATTCCTGTATTTAATTTTCCTTTTTTTCAGGATTTTACATATACCTTAAGTTCTATCCCAGGGCTTCAGCCTCTAAGTATCTAAAGCACCGAGCGCTTAATTCTGCAAAACGTAATTTCCCAGTTGCAAAAAATTACCCCATTTGGATTTAACGTGTTTCTAAGCATAAGCTCCACAGAATGTTGAAATTAAATGCTATCATATTTTTTAAAGTCTGAAGAAATTCACAAAATGAAAGCAATTAAAAAACAGATAGTGTAACTAATAGGTTCGAGTTAGGTGTGTAATTATAAATAAATTCTAATTAATTCCCTCCCGCATCTTGGTTATTATCCATGTTTCACACGAACCCATTTATGTTCATTTGCAAATGAGTAAGGTAAAATAGATGATGCTCTGTAAAGTGTATTTGTTTTATTGTCTCGTTAACTCTGCCTTATGACGCAAGCGCAGCCGCCTCTCGCCAGGCTGCGGCTCCTCCCGCTCCCGGCAGCGCCCAGACATCACAGGCACCCACCTCGAGGAGCACAGGGGCTGGTGTTTGGTACCAACATTCACTTTCTCTGCCAAAATGAAAACAAAACAACCAGAGAAGAGCCGGGAGCCCTTAGCCGCGGACACTCCCGTTGCTCTCGCTTTAAATCTTCCTAAAAATTCAAAGCAAGCTTCCTTCGGTGGTTTTGCCCCACACACCTCTCGTGGTGTAAGAAAATTAACTAAATCCCTCTGCATCACAGACTTCAAGTAACTAAAACTCTGCTGGGTCCCCTGATGAGATACACTAAGCAGCAATGGAAACTTTGCTGCTTCTCCACAGCAGCTCTAGAGGAGGGCACGCGGTGACCCACCAGCAGCGGTGGCACCAGGAGAGGTCCCCGACAATTCCCCACACTCCCAACTAAGAGAGGCAAATCCTCCCACCCGTGATCCACCAGGAGAAACTCAGAAGCAGAATTAATAACTTATTACAGGAGTAAACATGCTCTCAGTCAGCGGCCGCTGGAAAAAATCCAGGCAGAAGAGGGGTCTCCACAAGGGTTCTGGAGGCTGGCAGCAGGATCCGTGCCCGACTCCGGCCGCTCGCGGGGCTGGGAGCGCAGCAGGACCCACGGGAAGGGACCCAGAGCAGCCACAGTGTGACTGACCTTCTGGCCTCACCAAGCTTTAGCAATTCTCTCACTTTTATTTATTATACAGAAAACAGAGATTTCTCTTTTTTTAAAGCCCCTGTGGCCGAGTACAGAGTATTTAGTGTCATTTACCTTTCCAGGTGATCAAAAAGTAACAAAGTATTCAGAGACTGCACAAGGCAAATATATTTTCTAGTAGACTAAAGGAATCCATAAAATGCATTAACCATTTCTTAGGTGCCACAGCTCGGGGACAGCTGAGGCACGGGGCACGTCCCGGCCAGCGCAGCAGAGACACAGCAGCGGCGCGGGGACCCGGAGGAAACCACCCCAAAGCTGCAGCTCTGGCTCGAGCACCCGTGACTGGGAGGTAAATCTGGGCACGGCCTCAGGAGCTGCTCCGTTTTACAAAATTACTGCCAGCAATCAGAAGTCGCTTTTCTCTGTTTGCTCAGAGCCGCCCTTTTCCCTCTCCCCGGGGAACTGAGCCCTCGCACACGGGGAAGACACCGACTCCTTCCTGGGAGCTTCTCCACACCCTCTGCGAGCTGTGCTGGGGACACAGTGCTCTAGACACGGGGGCACCAGCTGAGTACATCGCACTACGGACCCTCCCAACCTCAAAGGCAATCCCACCACATATTCACACCCAGGAAAAAGCAGTGTTTTGATTGCAATGGGACGTTTTGATTGAAATCCACAACAGATCTTCTGACTCGGTCTCCTTAAACCGCTGCTTCAGATCTGTGCTGCTTTTCCACCTGTCTGGGAGCCAGGCAGGCTACACTCCTTTAGGCTGAACAGCATCCTGATACCCGATCTAGCAACTTCCAGTTGCTGCAGGTTCCTCAAGTGAGCTCCTCTCCCACCAGCTACTTCTGATCTTGAGGTTAACAACCTCAATTAGCCACGTGTCATTTTGTACCTTTCATTCGATCCTTAATAAAAATTCTAAATCATTAATTACAGGTCTTATACCGATTTTTTATACACTAATTCAGTTGGAAGGGACCTACAACAATCATCTGGTCCAACTATAGACAATACTTAAGATTGGTATCCTAACGATAGTTATCATCTATTCTCTGTCAACTAAAACATCAAAGTATGTTTATCCTGGTTTATTCATTAGCATTGACTCAGCATCCACCACTGTAGCCGTATCTTTACCCGTCAAGAAGGACTTTTGTTATAGAGTGTACATAAACCCTTCTTTTGCCCTGCATCTATTTTTAATATGTATTGGCACATACCAACCCACAGAGATACGCTGGGGTGCTAAAGAAACATTTGGTGACCTCACTGCAACGTGCTCAGTAACAAATCAGCAGCGACGTTACAATGAGATAGAGCTGCCCCAAGGTCCACGCTGCTCAGGGACACCATGGTGCTGGTGACGCTGCTTAAGCTCATGGTCCACAGGAGCCCGGCTGCACAGCACATCCTGCTTCAGCAGCTGGCAGAAGCCAGAGCTCACCACACTCAACGTGACTTTAAATTACGGAACTGCCCAAAGCCTGGTCCCCCTGAGCCGGGGCTCCGGAACCAGCTCCCTGCGCTGCGGCAGCAACCGGCAGCAGCCCAAGCCCAGTAACCCCACAGCAGGGCACGAGCTCTCCCTTGCTTTTCAGCCCGTCGTACCTTTATTTTGGCCTTGTCGTATTCCCACGGACTTTTAAAAACACATCCGGCCGCTGCAAGGAAAACTGCTGCCCAGCTTGTTCTTCACCTTACAGATCAAACCCCCAGCCAGTTACTTGCCAATCTGTGAACTCATTTCTTTTCACCCGTGATACTCAGAACGGGAAAACAAATAAAAATTAGGACTGAACAGTTTGCCCGGGATATTCACAGCCGAGTGAAAGTTCCTATCTGCATGTTAGCTCATCGCCTTTCCATCAGGAGGGGCCGACCGCAGTCAGTTACCACCAACGCCGCGTCGCTGCCGCCGGCCCTTTCCCCGGGAGCAGGACTGAGCCGCCTTGGGATTTACAGACTGAGCCCATTTCTCAGCTCAGGAAAACCAGATCCTCTGCCCCCAAACAAAATAATTGCACTGCAAGAGGCACGACCATTCCTCTGTAACCAGGAGTTTAGAGATAAAAGCACTCAGCTAACGAAAAAAAAAGGGGGGGAATAAAAAGGAAAATAAAAAGGTCTGGATCTTTGGGGGGGAAAAAATAAAATAAATAAATTGAAAAAAATCTATAAACACGACTGAGGTTTCTTTATTGCTGTCAAGAGCCAGGAAGGAGGCTTTTTGGACTGGAATATCATCAAGATAAAGAGCACCTTAGAACAAAAGCTTTCTGCAGCAAAGGGCAGTGTTTACTTTTCCAGTCGGAGAGCGTGCTGTTTGAGGCAATCTCCCCTTTCACATTAATACTTGTTTGCACCACAGAAAGGTGTTTTTAAGGACACTGAAACCTGGCTGCCTTTTTCTCCACTCTATTAGACACTTGGGTACCGCTGGGAGAGGCGCCCGTGCCCACCCCGGCCGGGCAGTGCCGGCCGAGACGCGGGATCAACGCAGCCCTTCAGCGTGGGCTCCCACTCCCACACCACGCTCAGTCTTTGTCTCTCGTACCGGGACAGAAGAGGAAACCTTCTGCAGTGGCCCCAGCTCCACGTGCCACCAGGATGAGCTGCGGCCAAGGACATTCCCACCCCGGGCTGGGGACCCCCGTTAGAGACTCTTTCATCCGGCCTCTCTGGAGATGCTGTCGCTGCCTCAGCTACCTGGGTTGACTCCGCGCTAAGTCCCTATTGTGTTCAGGCAGCAGAGGAGAAAAATAGGGATATTAACCTCTAACACTGATGAAAATAATAGCCACAATAAAGCAGGGATGAAAACCACGGTGGCAGTAATTATTCTGCTCTGGCCTGCCCAGGAGTGAGCAGAGCCCGCAGGAATTGCTGAAGTCCATCGGCGTGGTCACGCCGCAGGTGCCCGGGGCGGTGGGTGGGTGAGCAGCCCCCAGCCCCAGGAGGACCCCGCTCTGCAGGGTTAACGCCTCTGGCGTGGGCACGCTCCCCTCCGCCCCGGCTGGCAGGGTGCACCCTGCAAATTACACCGGGCTATACATCAAACAACCTACACCGACCGGCCGAGCGCACTAAATTCTTGCTTTTGTGTCTGGCTCTTAAATTCCTACAGACCTGGCTTCACAGACAAGAGGCGGCCGTAAAAGCGAACCTGCGAAACAAAAATAGACCTTCAGGGATTTCTCGTACGCGCAGGGCCGGGATGCCAAAGCTGCTTTCATTTGTTGAGGCCGTGTCCCTTGGCGTCCGTATCTGTGGGCACGTACGGTGAGTCCCCATCTGGCTGATGTGTAAGTGCATATAACCACACACCAACGCGAGCGCGAGGATGGCTGTGGGGCTGGGGGCTTCATGTGGGGAAGAGCAATCAGCAGTGCTATTTAAAAAGCAACTGTTTCTCACTCCCCCCCCCCTTTTTTTTTTGAGACTCTCCGTGTCTGTAATTAATTTCTGACATACATAGCACAATTCTCTTTCCGTGAGTTATCTTAGTTCTTCTCAGGTTTAAATGTCACTCTTCTTTGAAATTTTCTCATTCAAGAAATCAAGCTGGATCTAATAAAAAATTCAAAGGTGCGTCTAATAATAATGAAATAATAGCAGCAAAAAACATGCACCTGCATTTATGCCAAAGAACAAGGGATATGAGAGACAAAAATGTAGGAAAAAAAGAAATTAGAGGGAAAAATCATGATATTGCTGAAGTGCTGCTCTCACACTAAGACCAGGGGGATTGGGATAAGGCTAAAGTTAATTGCATTTCCAGATGACAAACCTCTCACCTCTGAACTGAATGGCTCTTTATAAAAGCTATCAGTAATAAACTGTAAATCTCAGCTATGATTGCAAATAAAGGTCATCCCTTTCATGCTGCCACTTTCCCGGGCCTTATTATATTCCTGTCTGAACCTTTCTTACTTCTTAAGGTGTGCTAGCTGCCCATATAAGCAATCAGGGAGGCTTTTTGATTTTATTTTGAAAGACACAAGGCGATGGGATTTACATTCTGGCACTGCACTGATCCAAAATGGAAAAATCACTGAATTCTGACAAGGCGACAGAATCCTGCTAGCAGAATTAATCTTCATCTTATATTAATGCAAAGAAAGGCAATCCCTTCCCTCCTCCATCCCTCTGCTCCCGAGATTCAGATTTTCTTCTTCACCGGTACAAACGGGCATCTCCAATTCTCTTTTAGCCAGACACAAAGATGACTGATAACAGGCGGGGGGCTGTGGCTGGGTAAGCGACCGGGAGCCGCGTCCCCATCGGGTCCTTCGCAAATCCCTCCGCCTCCCCGTGACAATGGGCCGCGACAGCAGGACCTGCCGCCGTGTCCTGGGCTCGCCGTGGGCAGCAGGAGGTACGTGTCCTCCAAAGCCTTTGCCCACGCACCAGTGACCGCTGCTACCAGCGGCCTGGACTGATCTGGGCAGCGCTTGGCACTCTGTACAAAACACATTGTTGGGAGTTGGCCAAGGGCTGCTAGGCCAGGACAAACTGCCAGGAGAGCTTCTTGACTGCTAACGAAGGGCCCAAACAAGAGCCAGCAAGACGTGCTGGTTTGAGAGGACGGGACAGCCAGCTCTAGGGTGGGCAGTCAGTCCCCAGCCTCTCACTCTTACCTCCCATCGGCTCACCAGGAGACCTGCTGCAACCCAGATCAGCCAGATGTTCTCAGGGTTATCTTACCAGACTCTGCAGGGGGCATGTGGGACGCTGGGACCTGTCTACTCAAACACAATTCTCCAGAGGAAAAAAACAATTTGCATCAGCTCAAATGCTTTGAGTGATTTTTGTTTCTCTGCAGAGTATTTTGTATTTGTGAGTGTCGAGATTTTTGACACAAAGAACCCACCTCCTAAGCCGATGCTGTGAGCAAACAGACCGTTTGATACAAAGGCTTTAACTTGGGTACACACAACATTAAATAAACAGCTTAATGAGTCTGAGGGAAAGCCATTGCTGCACCATCAAGTCACCACACAACAGCATAGTTGCAGGAAGCCCTTCGCAGTGGGTTGGTGCTGACAAGTCCGAACGCAAGGCAGGGGCAGAAAGGAGGGAAGGTGGCTGGTGGAGTGGTGAAGTCTATTTCCACAGGGCCATGAAGTACAGCAGAGTCAGATTTAAGGACACCATGATTTCAGTCCCACCAGCCCAACCTTCTGGGTGTGCAGGTGCTGTTGGTGGTGCTGCACAACATGGGGCAAGTGCCCACCCAAACACACGTGGACAGCCCAGCAGCCCCAAGAGACGTAACGAAGCCCAAGCCCTTCTCAACGTGCCCATCCTTCCAAGCACAAGCAAGAAGAGAATAAAAACTAAACGGTATCTGTCCCATGAGACACCTAAGGTACGACCAAACTCCAGAGCCATCTACCACGTCTGTCAGGAAAGAAGGGAGCCAGGAGACAGCCAGGGTCACAGCCCAGCGCGGGAGGTTTACTGGCTACCTGCCGGCTCGGGGAATGCCTCTGAACTGCTGTCAGCTCTGGCGTGGGGCTGAGGGACTTCGGCACTTCCAGCTCTTGCCAGGGGCCAGGCCCACTGCAGCATCTGCAGAAGATTCGTCTTCACTGGATGGGGTGAGTTCTCCTTCAGCTCTGACTGCCGCGACAGACTTGTTAATTGAGGAGGCAATAATGAAACACGTACTCTGCAGATTTATACAGTGAACTCGGACTAGAGGAATCCAAACTGAACTTTACATGTTTGGTTTTGCAGCATATGCAAACAGGAAATTTAAGGAAAGCAGTGGCCTGAGAAGTCTGTTGTACCCTTTAAGTGAGGAAAAAAAAAAAAGAAAGACAGACTCAAATTGCAGAGCCATAGAAGAGACTGGTGTAAGGAACAAATAGACTTGTCTATGGGATGGGATAATTATCTTCCACATCTTCAGGCTCTTGGAAATTGTGACAATGGCATATCTGAATGAGGCTTCTGACAACTCCCAGATGCAGGCAGGTTTCTTTTAGTTTAGCTTTTAATTTAAACTGCTCATTTTGAAAGTGATATACTGATAGCTCTAGTTAGAGGCAGGAAGTAAGCACTTGAACAATGTCCCTCACTCACAAATTGCATTACCCCCATACACCCTTGCTCCAGCCCTGCGTGATCCTGCCAACGCACCACGCTGCTCCTCCGCTCCGGCCCCACCTCCAGCCTTGGGAGGACCACGAAGAGATACACAGCCAAAGCAGGGCCACAATGGACACCAATTAAGTGCTTTATTTCCTTCACTGTTTTAATTGCACCTGCACAAACTTCGCAGATACTTCTCAGTCTGTAAGCACACACAACAATGAGATGACAGTGCTGCTGCAGTACCAGCACCAACACCTCTCACCGACTGACCTCCTTCAGCTGGGCTTTTAAAGCAGCTTCACAAAGCTGAGTAAACACTTGCCACACAGGAAAAACAAATGGGCCAACAATAACATTAAACACCCATTTCCACAGTAAAAAGCTGATTTTAGACACCTTCCTCCAAACCGAGACACTGCAGACATGAAGATCAGAGTATTTCCAGGTACTTTGTCTGGAGAGCAGCACACTCAGGGACTCATCCCTGGCCTGCACTCCCTGCAAGCCCACGGGGCCAGTTCTGTGCTGAGATCTCCGAGTGAGTCGCCCCAAGATAGAGTTGTGTCCCAGCTCCAGTGCCATGCCTGCTTGGTGGGTGACAGTTCACCTCCCCACTGCCACCCCACCACTTCTGCCACCAGCTTTGCTCGCTCTGAGTAAGGCCCGTGGCACTGTAGGGCTCTGAGCACAGCCCCACAGCCCACCCCTGCCCCACAGGAACATCTGGCCCCAGCTGCAGCCCAGGGTGGACATCAGCATCCCACAGCCAGGCAAGCAGGACCGGCCCGTGGTGCTGCTGGGGGACTCAGAGCTGTTCATCATTTTCACTTTGTCTCTGAAGCTAAAGGCCTTGATTTTAATAGAGGATGGTAAGTGGAGAAACCCAAGGTCTTACTGTGTGCTACCGATGCAGCTGGAAGCAAGCGCCTTCCCCTCGCCTCCGCAGACCCGGAGCGCGTTCCTCCGCATTTCGCCTCCTACGTCACCTCACAGCTGCACAGTCACATCTCCTCCTGCGCTTCCCCCTCAACCTTCTGTTTAGATGCCCAGAAAAATCACATAAACCTTGCAAAAATAATTCGAGGCACTAACTCTGTAGCACATAATAATTAACAGCCTTCCTCAGGTCAGAACATCCCCGCTCCGGGCACGCTCACCAGATGTAACCTTGAAAAAGTGATGGGTGGTGTAGGGAACACCTTCCTTAGCTGCTCGTCCTGCAGCGCGTCCCTGTCGCTGCCTGCTTGCAGTGCAGCCATTTAGCACTCGGGCCGGTATTTGTTCCTCCCCGGGGAACGAAGAGGAAGCTGTTTTAGGTATTTCCACACTAAGTATGAAGGATTATAGTTTAATGGAGATTTTAGGAGGAGCTGCACCGATAGAGGAGGGATGGGCTCCCCGCTCATCTCCTGGACATCTTCGCTCCTGCCAGCTGACCCTGCCGCGTGCTCCCGCGTCACCCGAAGGCAGCCCGCTGTGCCAAGGGCTGCCGACTGGAAAGGGCCGCGGGCAGGGGGTCGGGCGGCGATGGCCGAGATCAGGTCTCCAGGCTGATCTGGGGACCGCTCGGCGCAAGCACGGCAGGGCTGGTTTCTGCTCCGCGCCGCACGGGAGTTGCCCCAGGTTCTTCTGCTGAGGACAACTGAACGAGCACCTGGGCAAACAGGCTCTGAAACCTGACTTTACAATGAAATGTGACTCTGCCTGTTGTGTCTAAGGCCAAATGCTCTTGACATGGAGGAGAATTAATTTGAGGTCTTACTGTAAGAGCCACAGCCTGAGAGGCTCCTCCTGACAATCCCTGTCTTTCTGCGAGTTTTCATCTCGGGGATTAGCATGGCTCCGGGTTAACACGTTAGCTGCAAGACCCAGAACAAAGTCTCCCCTGTGACAGGCTGATGCGGGTTCACCATCACCACACGGTGCACAGGGGCTGGGTGTAGCAGTTTAGTTCTGAGAGCCGCGTCCAGGAGCAGAACGTAACGCTTCGCCCTGGACTGCATCAAAGGCTGCAGAGCGCAGATCATGGAAAAATTGTTGCAGATGACGAGATTGGCTTTGACTCCAGCAACAGCCAAGGAGAAGGGTCCTGCCTGCCAGGTCCCTCTCCTTAAGAGAGCCTCACCTGGATGAGGAACAGAGGCAGGAGGAGGTCCAGCACGAGCAGCACGCCCGGCTCCACGCTTCCCACGGCGCTGGCGACCAAGCTGCGACTCCTGCTGCGAGAGAAGCCTTGCTGGGCAGAAAGGCCCCAGGGATGGGAGCTCCACGCATCGGGCGGCCCCCAAGGATGCTCTCCAAGCAGGAGTGGGTCAGATGTTCCTGCCCTGAGGTCTGCAGGGGACAGCCCCGGGGAGCCCCAGGAGCTGCGGAGACGTGGCTTGTCACCTCACATCAGTCACCAGCGACCAGAGGGCAGCTCTGATAAGCCGTGCTGGCTGGACACATACATCACACACACACGTCTGCCACTGGATTTATGGGAGTCAACGGATTCACCTTTAAAAATAACCGTAGACAGCGTACACCAGGCTTCTACAATTACACTAATTGCTTGAAATAGAATAAAAACTGTGTCGTACATGCAACATACAGGAGTGACTGAACCTTTCCGATGCGCAGGATCGAAATTATTTTTAAATCTCTGCTATAATGAGTGTATTTCAAGGCAGCAGCATCCAACTAAAATGTTGAAACATAATCAGTCCACAGAATATTTTTTAAGCTTAAAAATACTTCCTTTCTTGAAAATGGACACCAAAGCCCTAGGCAACGTAACCACCGAGGTTTTATTATAAAATACATTTCAAAATAATGGCTGAAAGTCTGAGGAGCACAGAAGATTGAAAAGTAGTAAACAAGCTTTTTTCTACCACTAAATGATAAATTATAAGCAGTATTTTGCTGTTCTGCCTCATTTTTTAATCACGCTGCATTCACCCTGCCCTGGCTGGGGAGGTGTCCCTGTTAAAGGCACCGATTACTGCGGCTTTACAGGTTCGAAGCAGCAGCTCTGCAGCCAGAACGAAACAAAAAAATCTCATTCCAAATCACAATTTTCATTAGATTTTGAGGAAAAGCACTTCCTGCTTGACATCACCTGCAAAGAAATATGCCCTTTAAAAAAAACTGAGTAATTTCAGGATGCAGCCCTTCGGGATTGTGAGAATAACAGCGAAGATGACACATGTGCTGCTGCTGCCCTCAGACCAGGAGCTAAATCTTAATCCTGCCCTGCTCCCTTGCCTCAGTGCAGATTACACCTCTGTGAGAAACACCCAGACAAGTAACAGATACTTCCCTGGGAAAAAGGAGAGCTACAGACTGAAGGGAAGTGCTACCAGTTTTACAGGCTCTTGCTCTTGGTTGGTTTTTTTTTTACTAATTAACATGCAATTTTGTTTTCGTCCTACTGTCAAATCTTTAATAGAGAAGTATCAATGAAAAAACATCTGCAGCTGTTAATCTGCTCCTAATTTTTTCTAAACAGACATGATTTTCAGTTTGGGTTTTCAGTTTGCTTCCTAAGTATATTACCAAGGGTGGCTCAGAGGATAGAAGCAGTCTATGATTCCCATGCTCTGAAACCAGCGGGTGTTGCTCGCAGAGCTTTTACACACTCACTGTATTAGAGAACACATTTCAAAAGAGAAAAAAAACCCCTCTTTCCTCCTCTCCAGAAGGGCCAGGCTATGGAAGCCCAGAGTGATGTGCCAGCTGGGGAGTGGAGGCAGGCCGGCTGGTACCTCCCGCAAAGCCAGGCTCCGTGCCACCCCAGCACCGCCGACGGCCAAAGCCACCTCCAGCAGTCAGGGGACAAGGGGACTCCATCTTCCTGCCCATCCCAGCCCACCACATGGCTCCCAGCGAAACCAGTTCCCTTGGAGCTCAGCCCGCTTCCTTCTGGGAGCGGCCACGCGTTCCGGCAGCGCCACGGTGAGAACGTGATGAAACGGAAAGCCGTTGGTGTTGGTAACACAGACAGCGTGGGTGCAACAGAACGCTCGCATCCTCACCGCTCGGTCCGGACCGCGTGCAAACACGGCGTGAAGCCAGCTAACCCCGCCGGAGAGAGCCGATGCCTTACCTGCGGTTACAGAACACCTCTGCTCTGTTTTGTCTAACTGACGCACAGGGAGGGGTTTTTGTTCTTTTTTTTCATGATACTTGTTCAGATAAGAAATCACATCTTTAACCAGCAGCCAAATTCACCCCAACCTCACCACTGGCACAAAAAGCCCTTTTGCCCTCACCTCCCCCGGCAGAAATCAGCAACATTAAATCAACAGAACAGTGCGAGGTGGAAAAGGAAAAGACAACCGTGGACAAAACAAAGAGGAAAGTTTTATTAATGCTAAACACACTTTCCCTTTTGGGTTTACACTACCGTTCCCATAACTGTTTCCAGATGGCTCAGCCATCGTCCGAGCAGCTAGCTGGGGAGGAAACGGCAGCTCGCTGCCTCTTTTACGCTAAGGGGACAAAATCCTGGGCATAAATGTGATTTATGGGTTTGATAAGCCAAAAACAAAGGTAAAGACACACTGAGAAGAGCAGGAAGTTAAATTAAAACTGTTTTTTCCCCCAAAAAAACCACTGGCAGCTGAAGAGTTAACCACAACCTTCTCCCTTTTAACGCAGCCTCCTGTAGTAGCTAATGAAGGTAATGAAATATGACATGTAGTTTGGCCCTTGACCACAGAGTGCACCTCCCTCCCCTCCGCCTCACGAACAAAGCCAAAACAGATGTAGCTGCTTCGGTGGGGTTTGGGGTTGACGGCTGTTACACAGCGCAGGTCAGCGGGCGCGTTCCCAGGGCGCGGGGCTCCTGGCGCACGGCAGCGCCGGGAGGGTCCCGGCCCCCGGGAGACTGGAGGGGACCAGCCAGACTGGAGGGGACCGGCCCCCAGGAGACTGGAGGGGACTGGCCAGACTGGACGGGACCAACCAGTGCACACCCAACGCGAGCCAGAGCCACCCACCCGACAGCAGCACCCCAACTGCGCCCACCTCCAGCTCTCCTACAGACCTCGTCCCATACCAACCCATTCCTTCCACTTAAGTGAAGACAAATACAGGGTTTATGTGCCCAACTACTTTAGCTACTGCTAGTCTAAATATAATTAAAAAAAAATCTTACCAAAAAAAGGAGACAGAGCATTGCTCGGGTAGGGGAGAGGTTTTACATCGAGAATTATATATATATAAAATATAGCTCAGGGAAGTGACCCACAGCAAACAACAGACAAGGTTTCCTTCACAGAGAGACAGATAGAAAAAGCTTTAAAATAAACTTCTTTAAAAAAACCAAAACCTTAGGAATTCACAAAATACTACTGAATTTATTAATCTTTTTAAGTTCTTTCAAAAGCTCCTCACACATCCCTTGCTATCAGAGTGGCCAACTCAACTTTGCTGCACTCTGGTCTGACAGGGCTGCCAGGCTGATAACCTGAAGTAGGTACCACAGGACCACATGCCAAGAGGTGCCATACAGACACCTCCCAATACCCGACCCATCACCTACAGCACCGCTGTAGCTGCTGGTTACACTGAACACATGGGTAACGATCCCCGCCGGCCCAGTGGCATCACCTCCATCCCTCCCTTGGTTAAGCAACAACAGCATCAGAGGACATCTCATTTCTTAGGGTAGAGGTCACCCATCCATCTCCCCCAAAGACCTGGTCTGTTTTGTGAGGCAGAGGGGTGCAGGCAGCCCTGGGCATCAGAGGAGCTCTATGGGGGGATTTGTTTCCCCCACTGGGACACCCAACTCGTTGGTAAGTCTGATCTAATCGGCTCGTGCTCCCCTCGCTGTCGCGTGGCAGAGGGCGGCCAAGGCTGGCCAGACAAATAGCTCTCTGGAGAGGAGCAGGCAGCTCCTGACCTGTCCTAGCTGGTCTCTGAAAGGGTTTATCAGTCTCCACCAGCTCCACATAGAGCCATGATGCCTCACTCAAATGTCTGCACCTACCTCTGAGGGCACAGAGATGCCACCTCGGGTGACATCTGCCTCCTGACACGGCCCTCCTTCACAGGAAGGACCACTGACCCCTCCATCGCTCAAATACAGAAGATCCAACATAATAAACCTCAGCATTTGGAGCAAGCCTGGAAAACAAAGAAGGTCTCTGGAAACTGCTAAGCCTATAGATGAAGCAAACAAGCGAGAAGTGTCCTCCAGCCTCACAACTGCCGGAAGCCATTTGGCCAAACCAGTCAAGTGAGCCACCCTCCCAGGGTCCACGTGTGCTGCACAGAAACCACTGCCTTTCACCACTGCCTTCTCCGAGGACCACGCCTGCTCTCTTATAAAAAAGCTACATATCAAATCCTAAAGTTACGAAAAAGGTAGAAAACACTATCATTAAATTCATCTATTCAACCTTAATTTGCCCCTCTGTTGCATACGCGTTGTTACACACGCTGGAGCTCCACGCTACCCTGCGCCCCTGGAGCAGCG
>WTSP01000788.1:0-10126 GCA_025331215.1 Actenoides lindsayi | reverse complement strand
CAACCCCCCTGCCAGAGCAGGGTCACCCAGGGCAGCCCACACAGGAACAGATCCAGGTGGGTCTGGAAAGTCTCCAGTGCAGGAGACTCCACAGTCTCTCTGGGCAGCCTGGGCCAGGCTCCATCACCCTCACAGTGAAGAAGTTTTTCCTCACGTTGAGGTGGAACCTTCTATGCTCAAGTTTATACCCGTTGTTCCTTGTCCCATTGCTGGGCACTACAGGAAAGAGACTGGCCCCTTCCACTTGACACCCACCCCTCAGATATTTATGCACATTCATAAGATCCCCTCTCAGTCTTGTCCTCTCCAGACTAAACAGCCCCACTTCCCTCAGTCTTTCTTCACAGGGGAGATGCTCAAGTCCCTTCATCATCCTCATAACCTCTGTTGGACTCTCTCCAGTAGATCCCTGTCTCAATTAAACTGGGGAGCCTAAAACTGGACACAGTATTCCAGGTGTGGTCTCACCAGGGCAGAGTAAATAGGCATAAGCTGGACGGTGGGAAGCTCCCACTAGATGTAAGGAAAGACTTTTAAAAAGGAGAATAGTCAAATGCGAATGAGATTCTAGAAAAAAGAGAAACGTTGTGGAAACTATTGTTGGAGAGATCAGAATTGACTGGACGAGGTTGTGAGCATCCTCCATCAGAGGTGCCCACTCCCCTCTCATCTCACAGCCTGCCCAGGGGGTCGGGGCTGCCGGGAGGGCGGACTAGGGTTGTCAGAGACACGAGAGGGTTCACAGCCCCACCAGCCCCACGCAAGCCCCTGTTCCCACCAGCACCCCGCAGCAGATCGCGGCTCCCGGTGCCAGCGAGCGGGTCCAACGCTTCACCAGCACTCGCCCTGCCACGGATTAATTCATTCAATTTGCATTCAGAGCCAGTCTCTGGAAACGAGAAGTCAGTTGTTTTACTCGGATTCTGTTGCCTCAGTAGCAATTTTGACATTAGAACTACAGGATGATTAGTGTTTTCTACCCGGCACGGGTGGTGTGATGTGGTCGCGCTGCAGCACCGTGCAACCAGAAATAAGCTGGAAGAAAGGAGAGGAAGCAAGACTATGAAAACATCTCAAATGGATGTGTGGGAAGGATTAATCCTTCTTAGAACCAAGGTGATTTCTTAGTGTTATTATTATAAACACAAAGAAGCTGTTCGCTCCATAAAACCCTGCCTGTTAAGTAACGTTGGGTAAAAACACCGCCCGTGTGCACCGAAGAGGGATTTGAGTTCCTACAAAACAATGGGGCTTTTCTGTTAGGAGTGAGCAACAGAGTGTTTCAATGGAGAAGAATGAAGAAAGAGAAGATTATTTATTTCCAGGCTGATTAATGAAGTTAAAACAGGTATTCACTCAAACCTGGTGTTCAGCTTGAGCACGTTATTTCATATACATGGGGACACTGCCAGGATCTTTGGGTATTTAACAAGCCTTTCAAGGCTCACAGCGCTCACCTAACCTGTTGGGCTTTGAATATCTCCAGGGTTGGAGACTCTACAACATCTCTGGGCATCTCTGACCACCCTCACAATAAAAGGTCCCAGTTCTTTAAGCCTCCCCTCACGTGGGAGATGCTCCAGTCCCTTCATCCTTGTGGCTCTTCATTGGACTTGCTCCAGTAAGTCTATCTCTCTCCTGTACTGGAGGACCCAACACTGGACCGAGCACCCAGCTGTGTCTCACCAGTGCTGAGCAGAGTGGAAAGATCCCCTCCCTCAACCTGCTGGCCATGCTCTGTCTGACACAGCCCAGGAGGCTGGTGGTCATCTTTGCCATCATAGCACTTAAAATGGTTTGGTCTCACTATCTATTTAGAATCATAGAGTCATTTTGGTTGGAAAAGACCTTTCAGATCATGGAGTCCAACCATTCCGCCAGCACTGCCAGGGCACCACTAACCCATGGCCCTCAGCACCACAGCTCCATGGATTGGAATCACAGAATGTCAGGGGATGGAAGGGACCTCAAAAGAGCATCAAGTCCAACCCCCCTGCCAGAGCAGGGTCACCTAGAGCAGGTCACACAGGAACGCTTCCAGGAGGGTTTTGGAAGTCTCCAGAGAAGGAGACTCCACAGCCTCTCTGGGCAGCCTGGGCCAGGCTCTGTCTCCCTCACTGTGAAGAAGTTTTTCCTTATATTTACCCAGAACCTCCTATGCTCCAGCTTGTACCCTTTACCCCCTGTCCTATCACTGCATGTCACAGAGTAGAGCCTGGCTCCATCCTCCTGACACTTGCCCTTTACATATTTATAGAAGTTAATAAGGTCCCCCCTCAGTCTCCTCTTCTCCAGGCTATAAAGACCCAGCTCCCTCAGCCTCTCCTCCGAAGGGAGATGCTCCACTCCATCATCCTCGTGGCTCCGCACTGGACCCTCTCCAGTAGCTCCCTGTCTTTCTTGAACTGGGGTGCCCAGAACTGGACACAGTATTCCAAGTGGGGCCTCACTAGTGCAGAGTAAAGGGGGAGGAGAACCTCCCTCGACCTGCTGGCCACACTCTTCTTAATGCATCCCAGGATGCCATTGGCCTTCTTGGCCACAAGGGCACATTGTTGGCTCATGGTCATCCTCTTGTCCACCAGGACCCCTAGGTCTTTTTCCCCAGAGCTGCTTTCCAACAGATCAGCCCCCAGCCTATACTGATACATGGGGTTGTTCTTCCCCAGATGCAGCACTTTACACTTGCCCTTTCTCATTTGCATTTATAAGTTATAAAAGTTTAAAAAGTGGCAATAGCTAATCAGTTGTCAATTGAACACTACATGGGTAGCGTGAGAAGTAGAATGGAAAATCCATTGCTCTGTATTGTTTAATTTTATTTCTTGCATTAAAAAGTTACAAATACAAACCCCTGGAACAAGAATTCACTTTGTGATTGAAATATTTAAATAAAAACTTCATCATTCACTATCGATAAGAAAATCAAACTATACGCAACAATGTATTGCAATATTTCTCAAATGATCAGTCTGGACATATGCTTTCTTTTGTAGAATGCTATTGGTGACAGCTGGAAAAAAAAATCATAAACTTCAACAGTGCTGATCTGCCCCCTTGTGACAGACTGAGAGAAATTGTTAGATCAATAAAATCCTGGAGTTTTTACACTAAGAAAATTAATTGAGAATTCAGTAAGTGAAACCAAAATCAAAGTTGGGCTGGCTAAATCAAAGCTTCTTGATGCTGTTGTGAGAATACAGCATCCCTAAATGCAGTCCACTACCTCCTGACATCTTACACCAATTTGGGCTACTTTTATTCTAGCATTGTGATTCCTTGTGTCACAGAATTCAGTTATATGACAGGGTACTTCGTAAGTTCTGTACATTCTTCTGAAGAGTGAAATGCTTATACATACTTTCATAGTTTAGGCTGTTTTTAAGATTAAACTGTCAAGATGTTTTTGTAGACAAAAGCATGTTAATGGCAATCTGGTCAAGACTAGCATCGTAAAAATGAAATGTTTTCAGCTGCAATTCATCTGACTAAAAGCATAGTTCTAAAAGTATAATTTGAAAAGGTGGCAAAGTAATTTTCAAGGACACTTGCTCTTTTACTACTGCACATATGTAGTTCAGAAAGCCAAGCCTGCCTAGCTATTGACATTTATAGGAGCTGCTCTTAGCTCACTAATTAGAACACTCCCTCAAAAACATGAAAAGAGTCATTCTTCAGTTTCCACTTTGTAAGGAAATGAAAATATTAAAATAACAAAATCCTTTAATTTATTTTGTAAATGACTTGTGGAAGGACAGTGGTCCACTTTACTCTGAAGCGTGGATAAGTAGTCTACAAATTCTTATGGTCACTTAAAACTTTGTAATTATATTCATCAAATGCATAGGTCAGAACTATAAAACATTTCCATAACATAATTTCATGAGATGAAAAAGTTCTGAAGAAATTTTCAGTCCAAAGATGACAGAAGAGAGAAGTTTTAACCGAAACAGATTATTCAGGTGCTCATCCCACAAGTAAAATGACATCTGTGTGAGGCAGGATAAAAAAGAATTTGCTCTAAGTCCCCTGTTCCCAGGAGATAACACAACAGTTAAGAGAAAATGTCAGATAGCTGTTTCCACAGTAAGTGATGAAGCTAAGAAAAAGGGAGAATAATACTGCAATGATTATAGATGCAGACTGCATGAGGTGAAGTTGTCACTTGAATTTCCTGGAGAGGTTAGCACATCATTTTTGTAAAGGCCATCTCACTGGAGAATCTCAGTATTACTACACCCCAATGACTGTACATCATATTCTTTGCCCAGCGTAGTACATCCTCTAATCTTAATTACTCTGATTGCAAGTTTAAAAATAGCTCTTGTTAGTTACTTGTTACTCACACTATTGTAAAACCAAATTTTGGCTCTTGCTATCTAGAAGATTGGACATTCTTTTGAGCTGTCTGTTCAATCAGATCACACAGAAGAGAGAAACTATATATTCAACAATTTCAAGACATCATTAGGTCTTTTCTATTTTACTTATATGCAACAATCTACTCTACTACACAGTCATAATCCTAATCAGATGACAAGCAGATTGCACAGCTGAAAAAAGCAGATGAAGGGTTATAACCTTTCTGCAGCTCTGTCTACATGGTTACTTTAGACAGGCGCCAGGTTCCCCTGCCTCTGTTCTGTACTGATCAAGAGATGTGGGAGTGCAGTTAATGTCTCACCATGCCAGAGCTAACAAGGCTGCTATGTGGCACGTTTAATTAGTGAGGGCCAAGCACTGAGTGCGCACGCTCTCGGTTGGCTCAGAACACTTGCAGTGTGAGGTTGTATCAGCTTTCAGCACCAGCGCATAAAGACTGTGTCAACTCACAGCATGACACGTAGGCACATCTGAACTTAAATCAGGGCCCAAAAGCATTAGAGAAGATGACCTACCCAGAAAAATCAGTGAGGAAAGGAATAAAAAAATTAAAGTAATCTTGAGACACTTGGTAAAAGCATAGGAATATAACATTATCCAGTACTTCCCTCTTTAAGACTAGGGACGTACATGAGATCCTAGAACTCAGCAAGACAGCTTCTATTTTCTGATAGGTTTCTCAAGATACAATTCACCTAATCAAATAGGGTCTCCTACACTACAGAAATCTACATCTGAACTAGACCTTTCGTAGATACTCTTTATAGTTAATGGAAAGAAACAGGAAAATTGAGGGAGCAATTCATCTCATTCTAAAGTAGGTATCTAAAAATATCTCAAATGAGTCATACCTCATACCTATTTCTCTCCATTAAACATAAAAGAATGCCAGGCTTCTAGCTCAGATGTAGACTACGGTTCTGCATTCATCTAAAGACAAGAAAGACAAATCCCATTGTTCGTGCTTATGTTCCTTTAAGTGAGGATAACTGTATTCCTAAATTTGTTAGGAGAATTTTAAGGTATTAGAAGCTGTGAATAGTTCAAAGATCAACTTCTCATGGGCCAGGTAGCTATAACATAATTTTAGTTTTATAATAGCATTTATAAAAGAATCCTTACCTCTCAGGGTAGGTTTTTGGAGATTATATATATGTGAGATATTTTCTCCTTAATAATACCTGGTTTCATTCATGTTTTAAAATACTAGCAGCATTATCTGTATTAGGCAGTTGTTTCCTAAAACACAAACTAATGCCAAGTGCTAATTTTCTGATTTCATATTTAATTGCCCTGGTATATTGTCAAATTCTCCAAAACATTCACCAGTTGATCCTGCTGATGGACTTGGCTTGTTTTGGATCTCCTTGTCCTCTCTTGGGTATTCTCATTCTCAGCATCTTTCCCCTCTCAGGTTGAGCTCTATTGTTTTTTGTACTTCAGATTCCTTGCTAACATAATTGAAAGAGTTGTTTTATTCAACAGCTTCTGTCTGAAACCTGAATGAATTACCTTTATCAACTTCTTTCAAGGTATTGTAATAGTGATCAATTTGAAATTGAGCAGTGTAAAACTAGGTTTTCCTCTCCCCAGATGACTGCTGATTTTTAACTTTCTTAATGATACATCAAAGCAAAAGAGTAGTAATCAAGTGTTAGGCTGCCAGGTTAATGTACCTTGCAGCACTGATACCTCATTGCTCATCTTTATTGTTTGGATCTATGAGAAACCAACCGATTTAAAAGCTATTGCTGTACACAGAATAGTAATTATTGCACCAGAAGATCCAATTCAGAAGTAGGCATGCCTCAGACAATCACAGATGGTAGTTTTCTAACAAACTAATACTCTGCTGCAGAAAGGCACACACAAAATTTTACCTCTCTGAAATTTAAATTGCCAGTTTCTGAGTTCATCTAAGTTAGAACAACCTAAGCCAGAGAGATCCCTATTAGAATACCATTACACTATCCAAAATGGCTCTGTAGTATCTTACATGTTGACACTTCCCACAGCATTATGGTTTGTAAACGTCCCACAGATGATACATGCGGAGTGTAAAAGCATCAAGAAAATCTTCAAGACTTAAGAAAGGCAAACACTGATGATAAAGCTAACTTTATCTTCTTGCACTTACTGTTGGTGGTAGGCTATTTTTACGGGTACACATAAATTATGGGTAATTCGACATACCATTTGGTACAGCTTTTGCTTATGAGGTACTACTGTTTTATAGAAATTGAAATATTGTATTTATTTGCCATATATCAGGTATGTATGTCAAGTTGCAAGACTAATATAGTTATTTATATTAACCTAAGTGCTGTGACTAGTATGCTTACAAATATTGTACATGATGAATAACGGTGGAAAAACATAGGTGTTTCTGAAGTTCGTAACAAAGAGCTCAAGCAAAATGACAACAGTTTGACACATCGCCTGTGAAAAGAAAAAGGCTTGTGAGTTTTCCAGTTGAAAATAATGCTTATGTTCACTACATTTGTAAATTGTTTTTTTAGCATAAGACAGTAATCAGTAACACAATGTCTATATTTAACTGCAGCTGTAACCTCAGGTTACAGTTCTGTAGGTGCGAATACATTTTTACACTCATCTCCTCCCTCTTTTTTTTGTGACCAGCAGAAAGAAGAAGGCAGACGAAGAAGTGAGTGACGCCAGGAGCCCTTCTGTCAAGGGACGGCTCCACTACCAGCATTTACCAGGAGAAGCGAGGCCGCAGGTGGTCGGTGGGGAGCCAAAGAGCCCGGAGGGCCCACACCCCGCCGTCTAGGTCGGGCCGGCACTTGCCTGGGCTCCGCCGGCGCGCGGGGAGCGCTGGGGCGGCCGTTGCGGCGGCCGTTGGGCGGGCCCCGGCAACTACCGGCGAAGCTGCGCTGCCAGCGTTGCCCGGGCGGTTGCTGGCTTTCGTGCGGGCTCCGGAGGAGGAGGCAGCTGGTCGGGAGCTGCCTCAGGAAGCCTCACTAGAAGGCTGTCCCGACAGGTGACTGCTGTTTCTAACCGAGACGCATCTTTTTTGGTTCTTCCCACATGTCGAAGCTTCTTCCTCCCTCCACACGTGGGTCTTTCTTACAAGCCCGTAAGTAGCCATGTGTTTAGAAGCGTAAAAACAATAACCAGCTGTCACGGTTTAAGGCCACCCAGCCGGCACCAAACACCCCTCAGCCCCTCGCTCACTCCTACCCACTGCTGGTGGGATGGGGAGGAGAAAATACAACAAAAAAGGCTTGAGGGTCGAGACAAAGGACAGGGAGGGCTCATTCACCCATTATGGTTGTAGGCAAAAGACAGGCTTGACTTAGGGAAATGAAATAAATTTAAACAACAAAGCCACCAGCAATTTACCAATTGAATCAGAGTAGGGCAGTGAGAAAAACAACTGGATCTCAAAAACACCTTCCCCCATTCCACCCCTCTTCCCAGGCTCAGCTCTGCTCCAAATTCTCTACCTCCTCCCCACCAGCAGAGCTGGAGGGTAGGGGAATGGGGGTTGTGGTCAGTCCATTCCATGTTGTTCCCGCTGCTCCTTCCCCCTCTGGGGGGAAATTCCTTGCAGTTCTCCCCTGATGCAACGTGGCATCCCTCCCACAGGAGACAGACCTCCACAAACTTCTCAAGCTAGCTTGGGTCCCTTCTGTGGGCAGTCCTCCCAGTGACAGACTGCTTCAGCGTGCATTTCCCTCAGAGCCATGGAGGGACTCTGCTCTTCAGGCAGAGTCCCCTGCTCCAGCATGGGAGGATGGTCCTCCACCACAGGCTGCAGGCAGGATTCTGCTCCATCATTGATCTCGAAGGGCTGCAGGGGGTTACCGTGGGCCTAAGGGAAATGGCTGCTCTGGAGTGCCCCCTCCTCCCAGATCCCTTTCTCGCTGACCTTGGTATCCACGTGGTTGTCTCATGTCTCACTCCTCTCTCAAACAAAAGAAATCCCAAAACAAAAGAACACCCACAACAGGTTTATCCCCTCTTAAATAATGTATTGGCCTCGGCCAGGGGCAGGTCTGACTTGGGGTTGGGGGAGCTTCTTGAACCTTCTTACAGGAGCCACACCAGTAGCCCCCTCTCGCAACAGCAAAACCCTGCCAGACACAAATGTAAGACACCAACCTAAATCTGGATAAGAAAACAAAACTTTAGCCTGTGAACCCTCGGGGCTAATGAAGTTCTTGTCTCAGGATACAGTTAGTTCAAGTGTATGGTGTTTCTCACGCTCCAGTGGTGTTGACAGTTGGGTGCTGCTCTCCTAGAGAGCGAGAAGCTGCAGTTATTCCTGTCTTAGAAGACAAAATAATATGCTGTTGTCTGTGAACTTTGCAATGTAGGTTAAAGGTATATTGACCCACTACAGAGAATGTTTATAACTGTTTCAACTAAGATGACAAATTGGTCAGGAGGACAAATATTCTTGTTGTTACCATGTTTACTTAAGAGAATTTGAAAGGCTCTACTTCCCTGGGTATAAGAGGATTTAGATAACTTCGAGTTCCCCTGTTTATAGCAGCGGAAACTGTCTCAGCCTGCACTGTGACATATAAGACATGATTTCTAACAGTGGTCACACACTCATACACTTCAAACTCTCAGGCTTTTTTTTCCATTAAGTTTCTATTTGCTGTTTATGTATTTTCATCGGAGCTGTTTCCCCACTTTGCCTTCCTGAGCTGTACTTAGATGAAAACTTTTCATTCAGACCACTCAGATCTCTAGGACTTAATGCATTTTTCTTTGGGTGAAAAAAATCTTAACTTTCTCTTACTACTATCTTAAATGAAGGTTTACAATTAAATGTGCTAGTTCCAACAATATTTAATGCAGAATAGCACAATATGATTACTTCATTGCAACATCCCTGTGAGGAAGAGGATATTAGTTGAATAGTTCCTCATTGTTACTTCTCTGGGGAACTGTTCAGTATTTCAGACTGCTACCCACTTTTATTTGGACACATTGTCTCACTGTTGTCTATGTATTATTATAAGAAAGCAGATACTTCAGATTTGCCTGTCATCTAATTGAGTGTTAGATTTCTTCAGAGCTAACAATGGTTGAATGCTAGCAGTATCCACCTGCTTAGCTTCTAACTGTTAGAACATTAACCAGGTCTTCTCTGTAGGTCTCTTTTACAAAGAAACCGAACATGGAAAATGTATTCTGCAGCCCAGCTGAGGAAATGGGATGACATATCTCTCTTTTGTGTTGGGAGTATTTCTTCCAGTGTTAGTCCTTGGTTTTCATCATCATATCATTCCTGTTTTAAAATCCTCTCCAAATTAACTGATTGTCATTTGGTTTGCCAGAGTTTCGCATCAGTGTCATATAAAACACTTTCAATTCCAAACATACATTTCAAGGGTACAGATAAATTACCAGGGCTCTCAACTTTGTCACCTTGATCTAGATCCATCAAAAACTGTGGATTTTATTACTTTTGAGCTTCAGTGCCTAACCCAGCATCCAGAAGTAGAAATCAAAATTCATGAATTGGGTGTTGAGGTACCTTATCCAATACCTATAAAGATAGATTCCTAGATTCTCTACGACAGTTCTATATCAAAAATGTCACAGCTGAAGAATATAAAGTGCTGAATCAATGTTAACTCGCTCTGCTGGTTCAAATACACACATACAAATGAAGTTAAGTTCTTCCAACATATATTAATATAATTTTACTATATTTATAATTTTTATATATTTTATATAATATATTACAAATTTTTATATATTA
>WTSP01000786.1:56877-88449 GCA_025331215.1 Actenoides lindsayi | reverse complement strand
CTGCAGCTAGGGTTACAAAACATCCCATTTCCTCTCGCCACCACCAATTCGCTGTCGGTTCCCTTTTACATTTGCATATGTAAAAAAAAAAAAAAGAAAACAACATTTTTTACCATTTACTTGATAAATGAAAAGTCGTTTGGCACTCATGTCTCTGTGGCTCTGATTTTCACCAGTGGAGTGGCTGGAGGTGGACGTGTGTGTGTGCGCACGCACATGTGTGCATAAAGGGGATGAGGAGGAGACAAAATTTAGGCAAAGATGGTCTCAGAAGCGGATAGGATATATCTGCTGTATGCAACAGCCTGATGGGTGGCCAGGTCACCAAAAGATACCAACAGCTCAAGAGAAGAGGAGGTAGCAGTGTTGGGCAGTAGAAGACTTACACTAGAGGCGAGTATTTCTTTTTCTTTTGGTTGATAGACTGAGCTCATCAAACGTGCTCTCCAAAGTAAATTTACATTAGTTAGAAAGCAAATACAGCTGAAGCTGACCTGTGCCAGCTCTAGAGATGCTACCTGCCCCAACCGTAGTAGACATGACACTCCTCCACTACTGCTCTCAGCCACTTCCAAGTGCCAAAGAATGAAGGTGCTGGGCTTTCCCTTAGGTGTCACAACATTTAGAGCTGGCCAGATACCCATGCACCTCCTTTAACCCCTACTTCATGGTCTGTGAGACTGTGCTCATCCTTGAATGACATTGTCTGAGTCAAGGGTCAGCCCTACTCACTTGCAAATAGCTCATGAGAGTCAAGGCTGAACACCTCTGACTCATTTAGGGTCATTCATTTGTCCCTGTTGCAGACTCACATGCCCCACTCCTGCTCTGGCATGCAAAGGACTGAGCAGGGATCCATAAGCCACCTTCCCCTGCCTGCCCTCCAGCCTGACCCACACAAGCCGGAGGATGATCTCCTGTGGCTGCTTCTTCCCTTTGGGTCAGGTCCCTCAGCAGCCACAGGGTCCTTGTCCCAGGCGTGGCTGTGGAAACCACCAAACAGGGCATTTCTCCCTCCTCACCCAGGCAATCCTGCATGGCTTCAGAAGGGCAGAACCCAGGGACCAGACACCCTCCCTGCCTGCTACCTGCTTTGCAGCAGCCTTTGGGGCAACGGCCAAAGCTCACTGGAGAAGCTGTTTCTTTTTTTTTTTAAGAGAAAAAAAATTAGAAAGGAAAAAACAAAAAAAGAAAAGAGAGCGAGTACAAAAAAAAACCCAAACAAAAAAACCCCAACCCAAACCAAAACAAACCAACCAAAAAAAAGAAAACAACAACAACCCCCAAACCCACCTGTGCAACAGTTAAATAGTTTGCCTTCTGTGACTCCACAGGGAAGTCGGTGAAAAGCTACTTCCTGAAAGGCTGCTGCCTCCTCTATATACCAGCCCTCACCTCCGGTTACAGATGGTGCTTTGGTCACTGGCAAAGAGACATTTCAAGAAAGCCTTGCCATTCAGGAAAAACACGTACAAAGGAAAGACCCCAAACACAGCTGAACCATACAAACAATAACTGCACAGAACTGAGGTCTCGGAAAGTTGTATTGCTGAAAACACCTCCCTGCTCCCACTGAAAGGACTGTGTAACCAACCAACCAACCAAACAGAAGAAAGAAACGGCTAATCAACACTTTTTTTTCCCCATGTTAGAAATTTTGAAAATGCAAAGCTAAAAAGAGCATTTTGCTCTATTTCTGACCACATGTGAGAGATCCTGCTCCAAAGATAAGAAAAACAACCACACAGGCAAAGAGGCCTCCGAAGCTAGCAGCTTTCTGTGATAACCTCCACACTAACCGCTGTCTAGTGTGAAGGTCATTTCCTACAGCACCTCTTGAAGGCTCCAGCTTGCTAGGAGCTTTTAGGTGTATAGCATGTTGATAATACTAATAATACTTAAAATACACACGCACATGTGTACACGCACTCACACACATATATCTTCTCTTCCATAAAAGACAAGCTTGGCAAAGCACAGGATACAATTTGATGGAGAGGAAAGAGAGGTTGAACATGGAAGAAAGCAGAGGAGGTGAATGGGTGTTGTCTGATAGAAGAAGTCACTGGAGGCCACAGATTATTCTGTTACATTTTTTATATATAAATAAAAAGAAAACATCAAAGAGGCCCAGTGACATCAGCCTTAAAGACCTGGTTAAGCAGACTTAAGATAGCATAGATGATGAGGACCCTAGCCCCCAAGTGTTGATGCTTCCTTATCTGACTAGTCATGGCAACTTTTCATCAGATCTTGATTGTCTTTTCTGGCTGCTCGCAGAGGACAGCAGTGACTTGTTCAGCAGTTTGGCCATTAAAGTACTGCATTGGTTGGCACTGTAGGGCCCTCCCAGCAGGTCATCCTCTCTGGTGTTACTAGTGTAGTGATCTCTCCTGGAAATGAGCGGGATGGAGAATGGCTGCAGAAAGTTTACTCCCTGCCACTCTCCCTATTTACTGTCTCCTCTGAAGAAAGTTAACCCCTCCAGAGCCAGGGATTTGCAAGCTCCCTACCAAGCTCTAAGTAGCAATGGTGAGGTTCTTCCAAATAGCACAAATGGGAGATCAATTCTCCATAGCTCAGCTTTTGATTGTGTCTATCTGACACGAGAGCAAGAAAGAAACAGGCTAGTGCTCGCTTGCAAGTGGAATTTCAGTGCTTGCATTGCCCTAGGAGGCAGCAAGGGAGCCTCTTGTTTCAGTGACAGGACAGATTGACAGGATGTCTCCCAAAAGACCTCTCCTGCTCCACCTACCAGTTAAGGCTGAGGTAGGTAAGGAGTGTGGCACAATGATTTGAAAGTGTGGCACAGCAGATTCAGCACAGAAGTGAATGGATGTATGGAATGGATTTCTGATACTATATTCAAACCATCTCCAGGAGGAGTCTGTGTCTCAGCCTTGTCACCGATTCAGAGCTGGTCTCCCAGAGTCCAAACAAAGCAGCTGTGCCAGGGCCTACCAAGTAAGCAAGAGCAACAACAGTGTTGCCAGAGTACCTACAGGTACTCATCATCTGGCTTTAGCAACATACAGATTCAAACACTTTTCTCTCAGCTCAAACACATGCATACAAACATCTAAGCACGCACAGACTATGTGACCATATGTAAAAATGGAACCACACATACCAATGTGTGCAGGCTGCATAAATACACATAACAATGTGACCCCCACCCCGGCCACCCATGAGTAGACATGTGCTAGAAATACAAACAAGTAGCAACAGGCATGCAACATACACATGGTGATCCCCAAGCAGAGGGAACCCCTCTAAGCTGTATTCAAGCATGGTGAGTTCCTGGGAGATGAATACTGGCAAAATGCATTTCAGGAAGAGGCCCACACAAGCAAGAGAATCCACAAAAGGCATTTAAGGCATATAAACCCCTAAGTAGCTGTTCCAAAAGCTCCTTGAATTTCACGGGGGTTTAGCTGCCTGTGTCAATGGAGCTGGTTCCACAGCCTGGAAGAAATGTGGAGGAAGAAAGCACAAAACTTTCATCTTATCCCCTTGGCTGATTTTTGTCTGTTCAGGGGCAGGTGTAATCTTTCTCCAGCTGGCATGAGACTTATTAGCCAGTGCCCATTAGCTCTGGACACCCCACAAATGTTGCAGGTGTGTCATGGTTATGGCACATTGAATAAGAAAAGGAAACACAGCAAGGATCCAGGTGACACTCAGAAAGTTAATTCACTATTTTGGCCAAAAGCTAATCTCTGGGATGTACTCCCAAGGAGATGCCTGCCCATATCGTTGGGTAGCACCAAATGGGCCAGCATTTTCCAATTTCAGTTATGTTTAGAGTTCTGCCAGTACTCAAGTGCACAAACATACACCTCCTGCCAGACTGACAGGGATTTGCTGCATTCACAAGTACACAGGCCACTATGGACCATGCTGGAACAGCCATGCCAAGATTGTAGCAAGGGTATGCGAGAGGGATGTCTACCCTGCTCACGCCTTTGAGCAGAGCTCCATTCCTATATGGCTGTAGTGGGTTCTCCCACACAGAAAACAGAGATGCATGTCTGTGATGGCAGGTTGAGCAACAGTTAGCTGCATCTGAGAGAAGACTGCTGCTCTGCATAACCTCTGGTCATGCTGATCCTTTCTATTGCTCCTTGCATTGCCAGTATGCTTTCATACGCTACAACTCAAACCCTCAGAGACCATGGCACATGGCAACACACATACACACACGGAGAGGCTGACTGGCCCTTTTTCAGACTGTGACCAACAGACCCCAGGAGTCTTCAGAGACGTGCAGCCAGTGCCAGTGCCATGGCTGTGGAGGATGGTAGGTTGATGGACATTCATTAAGGAGCAATGCAAGTTGTCCAAAAGGGAAGGAGGTGTCTTGGTTTCTGCGCAGAGCCCCTACAAGTTTCACATTGGCTCTGTCTCCGCTTATTCACCATGCCACACCCTGTCACTCTCCTCCCTTACTGAAGAGACACTAGACCACAAACCCTAGGCAGCTTGTCCCAAGCATCAGCTTATATTGATTTGTCACACAGAAAGGGACCAAATACTATGAGATATTCACTCCCAGGTTTGCAACACAGCATAACATCATGTAGGTGTTTACAAGCCAATGGCCGCTAGTCAATAAAGGGAGGTAGACCTGTGCTTCTAAAAGATAGCATACTTCTCTCCAGCAGCCTAGCATTATTCACACAGACTAAAAGCAAAGACACTCTGCTGACTCTGACATGGGTCAACTTGGAGTGGATAAATCTTTACTGCCCCTGCTCCAAATTTACCAGTCAGCCATCAAGGACAGAAATGTTTTTTCTCCTGGCTTTCCCAGAAAAGACAATTTTGCTGCTTCCTTGCACTGACTAATTTGCCAGACTGATCCTTTCTTATTTTTTGAATGGACAAGAGTAGAACACCACCTCAGTGAAAGTGACAGGGAAGACAAAAATAGCTACCAAGTATAATCTTCTAAAAATCTGGTCAGGACTAGAATCTTCCAGGACAGAAGTAGAGGCCTGCCCTTCACTCATCTTCTGCAAAGCATTGCACAGTCTGATGAAGACAACAGAGCAACAAGACAGTAATAAGAGGAGCAGAGTGGGCAAACAGCCAGCACAAGTCATTCTGAGGGAAGAGGCGTAGAGATGAAATTGAAGAATCAGTGTGAGTAAGATGGGAAATAAGTAGATAAGACGCCAGGGAGATGAGGCAATAAACTGCTGGAGAGATCAAAACACCTGAAAATTAGGTTCTGCTCAGAGAAAGGACAGAAAGGGTCTAAAGGAAAGGAAGCAAAGTGGACAAAAATGGCACAGAGGGTCCGAGACCACACCCTCTGGTATTGCAAAGGCCACAAAAAGAGGGAGGTGGAAGAACTGGTCAGGAGATGAAGGTCCACAGAGAGAGTCCTCTAATTCACAGTAACAAGTGTACTCTGCTGATGTCCCAAGGAGAAGACAGTGGGGACCAGGGAAGAGAAAGAAATCAAAAAGCAAAGCACATAGAGAAGGAAACAGCCCTGTGCCTCACACAAACAGTCCCTAGCAATCGACACGGCTTTTATTACAGGAAATTATTAACACCCTCTGCTACCCACCACCCCTCACCAATCCCAAACCTCCCCTGTTTGGGGACCCTTTCTTGGCACACACATATAACATCCAGATAAACTTTCCGAACCAGCAAAAGCAACCACTGAAACAACTTCAAACACCACAGACCAATAAAACCACAATTTAGAAGTTAACTTTCCCAACCCCCCCCCATGCCATTATTTAATAAGGAAATACTGTACAGATATAAAACCCACCCTTTTCCCAACCTGAATATAATTGCTTGAGTTAGTTTCTGTACATATATACACACATATTTACACAGTAATGCTGCAGTCAAGAAAGCAGATGATGTAAAAGTCACAAAGTGAATACATAAATTAAATAACTACCAGCAGAACGTTAGGAAAGATCACGTTGTTCCTACTTGGCAAAAATGCATCGTGGGACAGAATCATTGAGCATACTGCAATGTACCGTGTGTGTGCGTGTGTGTGTGCGTGCGTGCGCACGTACAGGCACGCAAGCCTCACAGCTTCCTGCCGTGTCAGGTTTGTTCACGTGAGTTTCTCTTCCCCATTATATCTCATATATGCGCACTTGCCCAGAGGAACCTGTATCCCGCAGTGTGGAATTTCCTTCTGACCTGTTGGATCGCGTACCGGTGCTCGTTATGAACCTTTAATAGCAGGAGGCCAGCAGGTTAAGAGATCTGTAACTCCTAACGCACCACAGAGATCCTCCTTTACCTCAGCACCCAGGGAACTGTACCCTTGGTGTCAGTGGACATGAGTCCTGCTCTCTGTGATAAATTTCACTGCCTTTTTCTATATACAAGTAGATTCATGCTGTGTCATTTTTGTTGTCAGCAATGACAGAAGTGTGCCAGAATTCACTCAAATGGCATGGCTAGGAGAGGAGTTTGGGGAAGCTCAAGAGATGAAGAAAAAGCTCAAAGCCAATTGCAAAGTGGTTTTTGCTGTTGCTGTTGTCGTCATTCTAATGGCAGACACCCAGGTCTGTCTGCAGTCAGCCCCAGGGAGATCCAGAGAGCCCATGATGAAGATGAAGCAATAGTATCCATATTGCCAGTGAGACAGTCAGTGCCCCAGTTTGCCTTTGAGGGGGGAGGAGGGAGGGAGCCACAGGGAAGTGTAGGTGGGTGAATGCAGCAAGGGTCTATGGCTTGGAAATCTATTTGGCTGCAAATTGAAAATAAGCCCTTGTGGGGACAACAGTCGGGTCCCACTAGTTACTATCTCAATGTGCCCTGCAGCATCCAGCAGCATGGTAGGTGTGTTCCAGGTGGACACACCAGGTGTGTTCAGCAGCAGGGAAGCACTTATGGGAAAGAGTGCGTGCAGATGGGGATCGTGGCTTGGAGTCCATCCCCATTTGTTGCCAGCAATCCAGTTCCTTTCTCACACATGGCTCCCTGGGGCTCCTGTGGTGAGCTAGGAATATGCCACAGAGAGGCAGCATAATTGGGCTCTACCCTTTGCCAGTCTGGACTGAGCAGGGAGATGAAGTGTAATTCCTTAGAGCAATGGTGTAGAGAGTCAGCACAAAGTCCCTTCACCAACTTTCCTCATCTTTATCCTCTCCCCTTTTTCTTTTCGGTAGCCAAAAATATGTGGGGAAGTGCAACCTCCCACCCTTCTCCATGGGAAGGGCTCATCAAAGGTTGCTTGACTGGAGCGAAGGATGTGTGAAAGGCCTAAGTCTGATCATTGGCTGCATTCCCAGGCTTGCTTCCATCTGTTGATAAGCAATGGAGGTGGGAGGATATGCCACATTTGATAGAAAGCTCTAAAGCAAAGACTTGCCTATAAAGATCCCTGAGGTATCTCTGATCACTCTAACTTGTCACCACCACCACATTCATTCTCTGTCTCCCCCTCTCTCTTTTGCTGGCAATGTTGCTTGAGAAACAACCCTGATTTGAAGGTAAAAAGGGGCTTTATTCAAGATGGATGCTAGTGTCTTCTTGGAGTGAGGAACTCAATGTCAGCATGCATTATTGAAGAAGTCAGAAGCAAAGAGGCCCTTCCTGGCAACTTTTAACTCCTCCACCATATCTTTCAGGACATCACAAAGGAACATTCCTCCCCACATGGGCTGGAAATTGAAATATCAATTCCCTACAGACAAAGTTCATACGTGCATATTGCTGAGCATTTTGAACCCACTGGGGTTCTTTCCTGGAGAGTTCTGACAATGCATGCTGGATTTCAGAGAGAACGGGATGTTTCTTTGCCGAGGAGGTGAGGCCAGTGTGCTTCATTGTGTCACCTGACAACAAGTCCTGACCGCAGCTTTTCTTTCCTACTTACGATGTAACATGGCAAGTTCTGATACTGCCCTTTCTGGGAGGTGTGATGGGAGACAAAGAACTACTACACCAGCCTGCGTTGCGTTGCGCTACGGTAAAAATCTGGTGTGAATGCTCCAAGGTTTATGATGTGCAGATCCATGGCTGCAAGTTCTACCTGCTAGCTGCTTTCCACTGTGCATGGCACATTTCTGATATTTTTTTAATAATTCTTCTGTCTCCTTCATACACATCCTCCTACAGCTGGGTACATACATTCCAGTACCACTCCAGAAGAACATGGTTCATGAAAACACCTCTCAGAGAGCCATGCCTGGGGCGAGAGTGAGAAGGTAAATGTCAGAAACATTGCCAAAGGCGCCTAATCTTTCCCGGGAGGCTGGCTGCAAACATACAGTAGAGGTCACCAAACTGTAGAGGACACAATGTTTTTTGCTTGGCATTCTTGTGTGCAGAAACCTTCAGAGAGGGAAAATGTTGCCAGCCACTGCCCCAGAAAATACTGATGTTTCAACAGGAGGAAGAGAAAAATGGCAAGAGAGGGGACATGGAGTTTTGTCAGGCTCTGGTATGAATTCCCATTCTTTTCTGGACAGGTAATACACAGCACATGGGTGGTTTTCTATTATAGACAACACCTGCTGCTAATATTACCTGATTGATTCACTTGAATGCTTAGAATGAAAATACACCA
The DNA here is from genome assembly GCA_025331215.1 of Actenoides lindsayi. Taxonomy (NCBI): domain Eukaryota; kingdom Metazoa; phylum Chordata; class Aves; order Coraciiformes; family Alcedinidae; genus Actenoides; species Actenoides lindsayi. The sequence continues at coordinate 79,889 of WTSP01000786.1, read as the reverse complement.
AATCTAAAATTCTAAATATATAATCAGAGTTTAATAACATCATTGATTTATTTTCTGGATTATGAATTACACCCTCCCCCCTCCCACCCCCTCCCCTTCATCTCTGTCCCAAAATTTGTTGATCTGTCAGAACTAAAATCAACAAAGCAACCAGAAAAGATCCCTTATAGGAGAAAGGATTTACCTGATGGACACGTGGCCTAATCTATTATGGGAGAAGGCAAAATACCAGGCTCCTGTGGTTAGACCAGTGGTACAGTCCAGAATTTCCAGTTCTTCTTTTCTGGTTGCCCTAGAGCATTCATTTGAGTGGTTTGTGGCACAGTTAATATTTGCAGAGCACTCAGAGTGTTAACAGTGCTACAACAGTATCAACACTACATAATGATTTTGGCAAACTATCATTTGCCGATCAGTGGAACAAGGGACAGACCAGTTCGGAGAAAATACGAGCCAACTTTCACCCTAGAACACAAAAATCAGAACCTTTTAAGAAGAGATTTGAAAAAAGTTCCATTAACTTCTTTTTGGTTTGTTTTCGGCTTAATTTCCCTGCAGAACCACCCTCCAGGTTTCCTCGTTCCAGGTGGGGAGGGATGGAAAAGTACCGAGATAACTGCCAAAGAGATTAGCTGCCCTCGCCAGCTGTCAAGCTCCCCCCCAAGCCCTTAGGAAATACCAGAAATTATCACTTTCCATGAGCTTTCCCAGGTCCAAGATTTCTAAACCAAAGTAGCATTGGAGAAGTCTCTTAATGTCAAAGTGATGGTCCAACCTGAGCGGCCAACTTGATGGTTCACCCCACCACTATCAAGACAGCGTAGTGCCTTGAGGCCCATACTCCACAGAGAGATGCTGGTACAGAGAGTTTATATGCAAAAAAGAATTGGGGGTGTTCCCATCAAATCATGAAACCCTGCTGGCAAGGCTTGAAGTGACGTTCCGGCGTCTTCCATTCATGAAGATAAAGGTGACAGGGCAATACAGGGGGCCTCGGGTGAACACAACACACATGGGTTTCTCTCTCTCTCTCTCTCTCTCAATCTCTCTTTCTCTCTCTCTCTCTTCCTCATTCATACGGCCTCGACCCGCGTAAACCGCTTCCAAAAACACAGCCTGAAAAGTCGTAGAAAACAAACAGAACGGAAACAAACTTCCCCTCCCTCCCACCCCACGACCTGAATATTCACGAGAAGAGAAACACCAATTTATACAAAAACGCAATAAAAAAAGAAATATTTACAAATGAAAGGAACGCCTTCTCTGTGGCCACTGTCAGAGGCATCTGACAGGCTGCCGTGTGTTCTGGATTGCAGATCGCTCTGTTAATTTGTTTGGTTTGTTGTTTTTTTTTTTCTTTTTTTCTTTTTTCTTTTCCTTTTTGTCCTTGTAATGAGAGAAGAGGGAAAGAATAACAAGTTCCCTTACTCCGAAGACTAAGGGGTGACATTACAAAGACTCTCCCCTCTCTTCCCTCTGTCATTTACTCAGTGAAATATAAGAAAATATTCCCCTCACCAACCCTGCCCACCCTCTCCACACACTCTGACTTTACAGGCAAATCCCACCCTCCTCCCGCCCCAGCTTTAAAAATAAATAAAATAAATAGGTAAATAAATAAAAGGCCTTCCGTTGGCTTAAGAAGAGAAAGATAAGATAAAATCAAACAGGGTGCGGTGAGGAATGTGAGAGAGGTGGCTTTCAGCTCCAAGAAAAGTGGCTTATAAAGTGGGGCTGCCATCTCCTCTCAGAGTCAGTCCCCAGCAGGGTCCCCATGCCCTCAGCACAGGGCTCTCTCAACCCTTCCCCTGGTGAGCCACGGTCATCGAGACACTAGGACAGACCGAGGATAAGCAGGAGAGACTTTGCCATATCGCTCAGGACCAAAAAGGCCAGCCCGTATGCCCATCTCAGGAGAAAGAAGACATATGAAAGGGGAGTTCAGCTTCTCACTCCTGTCACCGGCCCCCTTCCTTTTTTAACTTGCATCTCAAATGATACAATGGAAAGATAAAACCACTCTTATCGATACTAGATGCACCAGGAAAGCTGTCACTACAACTGCAGGGATGGGAAACCCTAGGCTATTCCAGCTTTGCACTTGTGCTAGTATCTCTCTCTCACACACAGAGGCACACGGACACGGACACATGCACCTCAGCCTCGCACGTCTTGTCTTCAGCCCTCGGCACTAATTTCTGTGCTCTCTGTCATTTATTCCAGCACACCGCATCCCGGGAAGACAAGCCATGTACTTCCCCTGTACATTCAGTAGTAAATATACATATGTATTTCCCATGGGTGCACACACCCTCCTCCCATTTCCACGTGTGCAAGGAGGCATTGAAACAGTCCACCAGCACCACTGCCACATGCACCCTTTCATGGCATTTTTTTTTAACTCTCCAGCACCACGCCGGCATTGGCAGAGAGCACACTATTCTTTTTGTTCCAACCTGCTGGCCAAGAGTAGGGAGGGCAGAAGGATGAAAACCCTTTTTTCCCTGCTCTCCTTACTGAAAGGACATGCCAAAACAGGCTTGGTGTCCCATGAAGTGACAGTGACAAAAGTCCCCACCTTTCCCTACTCTTTAGCTCTGTTCCACTGTGTTTTTAATCCAGACACCTTATGGGATCGTGGGTTTACTTGCTTTCTCCACAGACATTTCAAGTATAAATTATCATATACACTCGCGTATAGGCTAACCCATACTATAGACTGCTCCCACCTTTGAAGTATGTCACAACTAGTGAGCAATTCACAGCTAACGAATCAGCCCTGTGCCCCTTTCCCCAAACTCCTCACTCCTCTCATTTCAGTGCAAACCAGCGTCCTCTGTCAGAGCTCCCAGCAGCCTCCCTGACTCCAGGGTTACTTTCACAAACTCAAACCCCTTCCTTTCCATTTCACCCACTGGTCTGCTACAGATTCAACAGCTGTAATAGCCATAGTGAAACCACTAGCCAGACCCCCAGACAAGCCTTCTTTCCCACCCCCCCCAACTCCCAGCAGACAATTCAAAATTTTAGCATAAAATTTCTCAGCATATACGCAAATATATATATATTTCAGCCCTAAACCCCCATAGTCTTCACAAAATAATGTAACGAGAACCTCAGTATAGCTAACATATAAGTGCATCATCAAGTTAGTCATGTTATTTCCCCTTCACTTTCTCCACATCTTCAAACACTACTTTTTTCTCAGCAGTTTTAGGAAGAGTTGCCTGAGCAAGCATATTTTCCTGTATGTCCATTACACTGCTTCTGCTGTCTCCTCCTGCCACACACACACGTGGATGCACATGCCTTTTTCTGTCAGGAGCCAGCAAAAGTGAAATGCTAGAGTCACTGCCGTTCCCCCTCAGCCCTCCACTTCCCTGCCTTTTTCTCCGCTTCCTGAAATCACAAGCAAGGATATCCAACTCTGACATCACTGTAAAGTGCAATGGCCAGGAATGGAGGAGAATGGGAGGAGCGAGAACATGGAAAAAGAGATAAAAGAGGAGGGGTAGGAAAGAGGAGAAGGAGGAGGGGAAACCAAAGAGGTGGCACTTGTCACCAGTGCTGCACTACTCAGAACTCCAGTATCCCACAAAGTAAGGACGACTCAGTAGAGTAGCCGATGGGATTGATCCCACCCCACCCTCCCACACTCCACATACACTCCCAGTCCCTCCCCGCGCTCTTCCCCTCTCACTCAAACGTCAGACTCAATACTGGAGAGTTTCTCATAAACATGCCCGTTGCTGGAGCCATTGAAAGCCCTGGGGTTTTTGTTGTTAGGCACACAGGGGTTGGACTGGTTCCCTATACAGATGTCCTTCTGGAAACGGGCTGGCACAGCCCCATGAAGGGCTGAGACCACCGGCTTGTTGGTGGTGACGATGGCTCGGAAGTCTGGCCTGGCTTTGGGCCCTCCTGCCACCACAGGCTGCCTGAAGAAATAAGATTTGCTGCCGTGGAGCAAGCATTGGTCATCCCCAAAAGTGGGGATGAAAGGGTTTTGTGTGACCCGGTCGGGGTAGAGCGACTTGCTGAGCATGTAGCCCCCGCTGCTGCCGGGGTTGTTGTGGTGGTGGTAGCTGGTGGCGGGCACTGAGGACTTGTTGTTGGCAAAGGTGGTCTCACTGGCTGGCATCTCAAACATGTGGGCGTAGGGGCTTCCCTCCAAAAAGCGGCCCTTGTCCTTGAGGCTGACACTGCGGGGGGCCAGGGCCGAGTCATCCTTCTGCAGGTCCACAAAGGTGTCGTAGGAGTGCTGCCGGCGGAGCTTGTTGCGGTTCTTCTTCTGCACCTTGGAGGCAGAATTGGAAGGGCTTTGAGGATACTTGGAGGAGGAGGTGGCGCTGGTGGCCACGGGCACAGGGGCAGATGGCTGGTCCAGCTCTTGAAGCGAGTTGTCCTCACTGATGTCGTACAGGTTTCCCGCTTTCTTGCAAGCCTCGCAGCGGATGCAGGCCTGGCGGGTGGAGTTCTGCCCCACCACCGATGGTGTGTAGTTGTGCAGCTTAGAAGGGCAACCGCGGCAGAAATTCGCCCCAGGCCGGTCCTCCCAGTCTAGGTTGGTCAGGTTCTTCTCCCACGGTGCTGGAACCCCACTCACAACACCATGCTTGTGCTCATTGCTTCCACCAAACTCACCCGAGCCGTGCTTGTGGTGGGCCCTGTTGGTGCAGGATCCACTCCCTCCTCCTCCTCCTCCTCCCGTGTCACGTTTAAACTCATCTCCCCGCTCTTTGTATATATCTGTCAGGTCCACGTGCTCCCAATGCGGCGAGTTCTCCTTGGCCCGAAACTGGTCCAGGTAGAAGTCCCGTAGCCCTTCCTTGTCCCTGAAGTAGCGCTTGTGGTCAGGTGAGCGGGGTGGGCGCCGGCGGTAGGACAGCTCTATCTCGTCAAACTCCCGCCGGGACTTGGCAGAGGCCGGGCGCTTCTTCAGGCTGTCCTTGTACTGCTGCTTCCGCCGCTTGGCTGCGTTGCCCTCGATATTGCCGTAGGTGACTGTGTGAGTGGAAATGTCGGAGACGTCTGAGCGGATCAGGTCGTCGTGGGCCCCACTGCCCCCGTAGCGGTCACTCTTGAAGGAGAATTTGCCATAAAGGTCACCCAGCTGGCTGTGCTTGGCAGGGGGTAACCCCAGGTCCAAGGGCTTCTTCCCAATGGACCGTGACTGGGCGTTGAAGGGTGGGTTGTCACAGTCGTAGAGCCCGTCAATGGAGCTAGTGCTGCCAATGCTGTGGGGGCGGTGGTGGTGGTGATAGTGGTCCTGATACACATTGCTGTCCTTCAGCTGGAGGTTGCCAAAGGTCCTTTCCACCTCACTAATATAGTCACTAAAGAGGTTCTCCTCACAGGGGGGGTTGTTGTAGGACTTGCAGTCTGAGTGGGTGAAGCTGCGGCGGTGTTCAGAGATATCGTAGACCGACGACTCGCGGCGGATGAAGTCCAGGGCACTCTGTGGTGAGCCATTGACCCCGGACAAGTTGGCCATGTTCTTGGCTGTCCGAAGCAGGCGGAGGATGTTGGAATGGGTGTTGTTCATAGTCGCCGTGGGGGAGTTCATTGCTGACTGGCGTTCCTCTATGGCCACGCCGTGGATGCAGCTGTATATACCCTGAAATGAGAGAAAGCAGGAATGTGAGTGGTCCTGCAAGGAATGCATGAAAAGGGACCTGGAAGCACCCTGTGCAGCCACAGCACGTTCCTGTAGGACAGCAAGGCCTGTCAGCCTCCCATGATGAAGGACAATCAAATCAAATGAAATCAGACCTGCTCTACCAACCCTTGCTGTTCTGCCCCTCTTTCTTGCCCCTCACATTTTTTCCTTCCCCTCCATTCCTCCTCCTCTGCTTTGCTTCATGCTGTATCTGTAGGATGCAGGAAAACCTTCTTGCATCTGTAGGAGTTACTCAAATCTAGTACGTGTAACATGGAATTGCAAATGGGGAAAAGAATATCCTTGGAAACAAAAGCATTAAGACAAATCATTGTGTGGATGAGAGGAAAAAGTCTGTTTTGGCCCTTGAAATTCATCTGGACATCAATGAATCAATGAGACAGAAGCTATCTTAAGAAAAGAACAGCTTCATTTGTCATAAACTTAGCTACATTAATCACTAGTACAGATTAGAAAAGGAAACAGAGAAAAAGCAAGACTGTCGGATAGGTATTTAGGTCTTTGGCATCTGGTTGAGTGAGGTACAATAGAAATTTTAATTGCATTCTGTTGAATTTAACAGTGATAACAGGCTCCAAATTGACAGCCCTGAAAGCGAAAGTCCTCTATTCAACCTCACATCAGACAGCAGAAGTGCTTGATTCCTCCACATTCCCCACTAGCTCATTTCATCCATGACACACACTCTTTGCGAGGGCTACCCCTAGAAGCAGAAGGAAAGGGGCTCATTTGTTCCCTGGCCAGCCAAATATCACCTATTGATTAATGTCAATAGTGAAATGGACACCATCACATCAAGTTACCATGGTTTCTCAGCAGCTAGGAGATGACAACACTTTTCAGATTTCTCACCAACCTGGCTCAGGTGTACCAGATAACCCCAGAAAGAAAGAATCTGTACCTAGCTAAGGATCACCAAACACAATCCCTCATCTCATTTCCAAACTAAACCAGGTTAGAAACTAACAATGTAGAAGAAAGGCTGTGCCTCTGTATGCAAAAGCTTTTGTAATTTCTCCTGAACAATATGTTGTGTAGCAATTATATACTTACTCCTTGAAAAATCAAAGCTAATTTCTTTTACATCAGACACTGAGCTAAAAAATGCCAAGATTTGACCTCATTTCAAAATGGATCAGGAGAAGGGACCAGTGGCTTGAAAAAAGAAAAAAAGCTCCAAATGGGACACTGCTAACTACACTAATAGCAGAAAGATGACTCAGAAATTACTAGAATCTGCTTTAAATGTAAATATTACACCCTAAGGCAGATTTGTATAAAGCAATTGCTAAATTTACATGGGCATCCTCTCTGGAAGGATTTCTGCATGGTTTAGTACGGGCCATTTGGCTAGGGACATCTGACTGTCCATGATAGCACACTTCTAGTTAATGTAATGTCACCTGAAAAGCTGTAATACAGAGGACAATTAAAAACTCCTGAAATTCTAATAATGTTATCTACCATTACTTGACTTATTGTCCCCAATTTGGCCTCCTCACAACTCACTCTGGAGGATCAGACAGTTACTTCTAACTTCTCTTTATACTGCATTTTCATTTCTATGACCATAATCCAGCAGAGACCAGAGATGTCATGCAAAAACCATTAGATGCTCTTGCAACATTAAAAGTGAAGAGATGCCAGCCTGTATCCTGCAGACCACCACTCTATGTCACCTGTGGAACAGAAAGTCTTGGTAGATTTCTCCATCTCCAGTACCCAGGACTGTCTGAATAAAGCCTCTGTTGCTCCCCACTAGCTAATGACACTCACCCTGCTGATGGAGAAGACGACACCAGGCTTGCCAGAGCAGACACCCATGAAGCAGTGGCGGAATTGCCAGTAGAAGAGATGCTCACAGATGAAGGTGATGAGGCTGAGGGCCATGGCTGCTCCCAGCATGTAGAAGACACCTGCCATGTTATCTATATCCAGCTGGCTGCTCATAACCTCATTCTTCTCATTGTGACAAATGCCAGTGAGCCACAGGGCTTCCAGCTCCTCCATCTCCCCTAGAAAGACAGAGAGAAGGAAAGAAACAGGTTAGATAGTCTTGCAGTGGCTGAAGAGCTCAAGCTAGGCAGACTGAAAGCAAGAAGCTGATCTAAGGTAATTTCCAGTGTCCATGCTCTTTTTCCACATCTGTTACATTCATAAAATATCCAACTGCCCTTCTGATAGGAGCTGGTGCAGTTTTTCACAGGGAAGGCAACAGGATCTTTCCACAGGCAGATATTTGCCACAAAAAGCTGTACTACAGGACACGGATGTAACATCCAAATGTCTGCAGTGAAATCCGAAAAAAGTTGCCCACAAGACTACCGAAGATCTGGCTTCAGAAACTTCCACTTTCATATTAGGGCAATGAAGGGCAAACTCAGTGACTGATACTGTTAGACAAAAATGAGTCACTTCTAAATGAAAACATTGTATGTTTCCTTCTCAAAATTCAAAATGTTGATGTTTTTAAAATTAAAATGTCTGATTTTTAATTTGTTTCCATCGTATCCATAGCTCATTATAACTAGGTGCAATGTTCCCAAAAATATTTGTGCATTTTTACCTTTATTTCTTCCCTTCAGTTTTGTCCAAATTCAACAGTTCCAAGTCCTCTGACCAATCAAAAATATTACTAATTTGTAGCACTTAGGAACAAATGTTCTGTAGTCTAATTTCATACCCCACTTATTCCCATTATGTTTTTTTCATGAGGGGAAAGAGATAAACACTCACACACTTACTGAGACATTCAGAAATAAACTAATTTTGCAGGTTGGCAATTCTTTTCATGCTGTTAGGAAAGTTAGTTTTTCACATTTCCAACCTCCAGTCCAGTGATGGTGGAAAAAAAATCTGTATATTTATGTGGCACCATAGCACAGTCTTTAAAGCTTTATGGAGAACTTACGTCTTTTTTGACATAATACATATTAGGCTGTTTAGGAGGCAGAACACCCTATCCATCAGGTGGCTAATTTTCTGCTGAAGTATATCATAGCTATGTTCTCTCCATATATTATTGTACCATACATGATTTTCAGATTTCAGAAAGAAAAAAGTACTTCGAAATAAAATAACCTGTGAATTTTATTTATTCAAAAAAAAAAAAAAAAGACAGAGCAAGATGTATTATGGAATATAAAGGGAAACCCAAGAAAATATTTTTTAAAAAGGAATTTCTTATCCCTTGCATAATTTTTCTTAATAATAGCAATTTTGTTGTAAAGGATGAGATTAACTAGGTAACTATCATGTTCTAATTAAAAACTCACTCCAATATATACTTCTGAGTTTCAAGTCCCTCCTCAGTTGAGGTTTTGGAAAATCTAAGTTAACTCTTTCATCCAGAAATATTTGTCCTTTAATTTTGTAAACTCTGCATGGCTTGATCCTGTCTAGAACTATAAAACACAAGATGACCATGGAAAGTTCAGTATAATTAGTGGGTTTGGTCATGGCAAAACCTCAAAGGTAGTGAAATGTTCACAATAGAAGTCTTGTTTTTAAAAGACATTCTTCACAGAAGGTATTTTTTCAAACACACATCTGAGCTGGTTCTATGAAACCTTCAGTGCTTTTGACATTGCTTTTGATGATAGTGCCACCCTGCATCAACAACATAAAACAAGTGACATCCTCACATTTTTGGTGTAAAGTCTCTAACAATCACTTGTTAATGATGTCCTGTTCTCAATTCAAACCTGAAGCACCAGAGAGAGAACTTGTATTTCTTACAAGCAAGACTTGGTGTTTCTTAGGAAAACTCCAGCTTCTCTTTTTTTTTTTGTCACTTACCATCTCCAAAAAGCTGTAGAATGGCAAGATCAACTTGGCGCTTCCAGCCCGAGTCCTTTTGGATGGCAATGCCATAGCCAGTGGAGGCAAAGACTTTCCCACTCCCAATTGTCACCAGCTTGCAGCCTTCATCTCTGCCAGCCATGTAGTTTAGCACTGCTGCATCATAAATGAAAGCATCCAACTTCCTGCACAGGTGAAAGAAAGAAGAGGGGTAGAGTACAGAAAAGATAAAATCTGTAGGAGTTCAAAGATGGTAATTAAAGTAATTAAAGCAAAAATTAACTTCTTTCAGACAGATTACAATAGGTTGCATCTTCACCTTCATCAGAGTCAACTAAAATCTGAGTTACGAACCTGTTTACAAGTGAAGCTAGATTATAAATGAGGACTGTCTATTTCTTTCAGACTCTTTGATAATCATCATTTCTGATCTGAAAGAAAATTTGGAATATAAACATACTGCAAGATAAAGATGAATGAAGAGGAAGTTGAGGAGATCTGTAGTCCCAAGAATAGCTTATATTTCTGTACTGCCTTTCATCTCAAAGGTGCCTAAAATGCTTTATAAACCGTATCAATATTAGATAGCAAAGTAAGGGTTGAAGTAAGGAAAAGATTATCTCAGATTCAAACTGCTGGCATGACCTAGCTGAGCAAAATGTAATTTTTTTTCAAATTAAATATAGTCAGGACATCATGCTTAACTCCTAGTTTACTGTGAAAAGCACTACTGGATCTTTACCAATGTCAAGTGGCCACAATAACAGTTTTATGGTTTACCATGCTGAGTAGCTATTTTTTAGAAAGCGCTTAGCTTAAAACCACAAGAAAAGTCCTATTTCAACACAAAGAAATACCCATTGTGGGCTGGGATGGGTAGACAGCACAACAGACTGATGAAAGCCTTCCTCTCACTGCAACTAATTGATTTGGGGGTGGGGGGCAGTTGCAGGGCTGCATATTCCACATAATCAAAGACAGACAATGAGCAAAACCTCCCACTAGATCTGAAATGTAGCACTTTCTGATAAAAGACCAAAGACCTTGCACATTCTCACACTCATACTATCTTTTCAGTCCACCTCCTTCACATATATTTCCAGTGTGGTGATTATCTCAGTTCGAATGGGTATCTGTGGGTAAGTCTGTCCAAGGATGGATATGAAGCCAGGATGACATCTACTGCAAGTGATGAGCTCTATTTCATCCATACATTTCCAGGACAGAGCATATTTATTTCCTGGATGATGACTATCCTGGCAAATGCACCTTCCCAGGATAGCATCCAACAATGGTACAATCACTTACAACGGGCTGTGTGCCTCTGAACCTGGCAAACAGGTTTGGGAATATTCAGTCAATCTAGTAATTAAATTGGCTGAACATCTTCATTCGTGCTTTGGAATGAACTTTCTCATAAGACTGCAACACGAGTGTAAGCAAGAATAGTTTTTTGCACTGGGGCTGGGCTCTGACAACCAAAATGGTCAGCTCCAGAGGAGGTTTTTAATTATAAAAGACAAAGGCTTGCAAAATGGTGTTTTAACTTAGCTCTTTTACAGATTCACTCCCATTAAAATAGGATAAGCTGTTCAAACATACTTTTGGCTAATGATTTTTCCCATGTTTCCCAAATTACCCAAAGAAATGTTCCAATTTTATATACTTCCTTAATATGCAAGCAACATTTTGTTCAGCCCTCGATACCAAAATACTCCAGAGAGAAGGGCTACTTTCAAACTACTTTCTTCAAGCACACCTTCTATTACACTACATTAGTGATACACTGGGGTAGGATTAGCCTAACAAGAACTGTTTCAGATTCCTAATTAATATAATCTTTTATGCACAAAAGGAGGTAAACCAAAGAAATTTCCAGATGACAATATAAATGCTCTGAAAAAAAACCTTTGTCCACAGAGGTCTGTGAGCTTTTTCTGTGTGTAAGTGTGACACATCTTGATGAAGCAAGGTCTTCAGGACCAATATACACAAAGCTAACATACAAAAGAGTTTTTATTTATTTCATTTTTTTTAATAGTCTTATAAACACAGCAAGACCAGAAATTCTTATACAGATGTCAATAGAAAAACCTGGCTAAGAGAACCACAAAATTACTATTCTGTGCTGTGTGGTCTTGCTATAGTTTTAATGATCATGGAGGTTCATTTTCCAAACCCCACAAAAAACTTTCTGTATAAACATTCAAGGAAGTTAGGTTTCTGTGGTAAGTAAGTAAGCATGAAAGAAGAAAGCCTCACCCGGTCTTCAGTGAGAACAGTGCATCATCTACCCCCCTCTGATTGAATTTCACCATGTAGCTGTGCATTTCAGGGTAGTTGTTGCGAATGTTCCTTTCTGTGCTGCCGTTGGGAACTGTCCCGAAGCGGAAAGGGGGTGAGAAGTCATTGGGTTTCTGGAACTGGAGAGACAGAAAAAGAACATTTCTCACAATCTTTCAGCAAGAAGCAGTCATCTGAATAGGAGAACACACTCTCCTTCGAAGGTAGTCCTGATTTTATTTTACTATCATGTAGAAAACGTTATTGAGAAGATATGACATTTCCCTATTTTCAAACACAAACATTTCTTGTTACTGCCTAAGAATCAAGAAGCAAATCTGAGCAACCCAGTCTTTTTGTCCACTTTAGATTAAGTGCATAAAACAGCCAGAAATCAAAGATTAATAGTAGGTTAGACAAAAAATAAAAAGGAAAAAAGCAAGGGAAAAGGTAACAGTGGCTTTGTAGCACAATCAGGGAATGATTTTCAATACAATCTATGTGCATTTTATCCACCAATTGTCATTTAGTTTCTAAGAAGTATCTTTTTTTCATCTCCGTGGGTACCTTTGCGTTTCCTTATTCTGACTGAAGTAGAAAAGTAATTAATGAGGAAAGATGCCTCTCAGAACACCTCACATCCACTTCACCAAACAAATTATCAGCTTTCAAACTTTTGGACAAATGTCTCAAATGAAATGCAATTAGTGGCTGCAAGTCACTGGTAACATCTGATGCCCAGAACAAAGCTGGCAGAATACTCCAAACCTTTTGCTACTCCCAAGAAATACATTCATCATAACATTCCTCTATGGCTGCGAAGCTGTGAGATTTTATATGCCACTTGCTTAACTCAAGTCATAATCAATGCTCTCTGGGGTTTTATGAGCAGTAAAATTTAGACTGTCAATTATCAAGACTGCCTAAAAGCCCTAGAACCAGCAGACAGAAAGAAGAACAGAACTGTAAGCCAGGAACTGAATAAACTGAATAAAAAGTTAGGTTAGATGGAGGGGAGGCCTCTCCTCTCTTCATATATCAAGCAGTAGCTTACCGGGTGCTAATTCTTGACTCCCAGTTGTGACTGTAATTTTGGATGATCTTTGGAAGCATGCTAAAAATATGCTAATGGTCAGACCAAATACTTCTAACAACAACAGTTTACCTGGTACATGAATATATGCAGTCATGTACTGCCACCTTCTATATTGAAAATGTGGCTATAGTCTATAGCTACAGATTAAAAAACATGCAGATGAGCCTTGTTCTTGAGTTCTGCTCAAAGACAGTTTGGAACCTGGTCAACTCAGATGAGGAGACCAAAGCCACTAAAGCAGGGTATCTAATTCACAACATCTCAGCAATAAGGCCAACCAGGAGCTGTGTCTGTGGGTAGGTGAATGCACCATTCATATCACCTCTTCCTGTGTACCAGTCAACTCATCTGACTGTGCAAGGGATCATCTCTTCAGTTTTGATGGTGAGATAGGATGGCCTGTATATGCACACATGAGTGTGTGAGAAAAAAACCTCACTTCCTACTTCTTTAAGACAATAGAAAACATCAGGGCTGTTTTTTTTGAAACACAGGTTGGCACATCACCAAAACCAAGAGGTTTCACATAGCATAAAACAGGCAGTAAAGTGGCTCTTAGAACCTTGTCACATCTCCTAGGGATGAAGACAAACTCATAGCTATCAAAACCTGTAATGAAAGCAAACTTTGATGGGAGAAAAATCACTGCAGCATGCTGCAAGTATTCTTTTTTACCAAGATGATTATAGCAGCAACTTAGGGGGCCCAGCATAAGAAAGGCATTGCCATACTAAGCACAAAGGAACACATTCTCTCCCCTGACATGCTAAAACAGGAGTTTGCAAAGTGGGCAACTTACTTCCCCAGACACTGCAGAATTCAGCTTTGGGGCAGATGGGGCACCTCCAAGCCCCATAAAGCCCTCCAACAGAGTAAAGTTAGCAGGGCAAGCAGCAGGCAGGCCTGACCAACATTAGTGCAACCTCAGCTTTAGCATGCTCTTTGGAGGGGCAGCAGCTATGAGACCCTCTCTCTGGGACCAAAATGTGTTAAGAGAAAAAGAGGCTCCATCCATTTCATACCTCCACCTTCCATTCTCAGTGATAACAATCTCTAGCCTTGTCTGCTTCCATCATTGTGTCTATGAACTGGAGTAAGGAGGATTACAGAGTCAAGCAGAGCTGTGGTAAGGGAAATGATCCCACCACTGAACTATCCTTTGTCCCCTCTGTCTTCAAGGGCTCATCTTAGCAGTCAGGGGGGAAAAACTCCATATTTAACTTTTAACCTCCTGGGCAATAAATAAATAAATTAAAACATACCTGCTGGTTTTTTCAGCAATTAGAAAAGCATATTTCTAGAGAAAGAAACCAAACCGATGGCTTCTGCAAAACCACATACTGCACATTCAGTCATCATCCCTTACTCTGTGCTCATTCCTCAGTCAGAAGAGGCCTGCAAATGTAAATTATTCTCCACACACCCACATGCACACACACTTCAACCACAGCCTGGTGTACAATAAGAATGAGAACAGCCCAAAAGGATCCTTGTGGGATCCACACCAGAGACCTTTAGCTTGATTGTCTAAGAGGAACACACATCTCCAGACGCCTGGCTTGGTGTTTGCAAAGCTGAAAGCAATTGATGCCCAGCTGACTCCACAGTCCATAGAGACAGAAGTAAGCAGCTAACTTCTCCACATTTGAGAAGTAATAGTGGTACATGCACACAGCTTTCTGGCACATAGCAATTGAAAAATCCCCATGTTTGTTGCTCAGCAGTGTGTAGACAGAGTTCAGTCTGGGGATGGAGGGATCTCCAAAGAACTCTACAGAGCCAAAACCTGCTGCATCTTTCTGAGCTCACTTCTGCCCCACACAGTTCATACTGAAGGAGCAAGAAGACATACAAGCCTTCCCAGAAAATACATGGGACAGATGAGGAAGGAGTGTTTTCCTCTCCTAGTAATATGGTGGAGGAACATGTGTGGAGGAACTGGAGAAGATCCATAACAAAGAAAGTTAACTGACACTGTTGACACTGTTGTCAAGTTCATTAAGGAACTTGTTCATTTAATGAACTTGTTCATTAAGGAACTTGAGTTCATTAAGGAAAGCCTCCTGTTGCTTCTCCCAAGGGCTGGAAGAGTGGGCTAGCACCAGAATTGTCATCATCAGGGAAGCAGTGCACTTTGGCAGGCTGGTCTAGAAGAAGTCTGAGAGACATGAGACAGAAGCCGAGACATAATGCAGAGGCCATTACATGGAGACAGCCTGCACAAAGGCAATCTCAATGCCAATGCCTCAGTAAATATAAACAATAGAATTAACCACAGATGTTACAGAAAGGGTCAGAATTTAGATTAATGAGAGAACTCTCCCATCATTTCATGTAAATGTTTCTCCTACCAGAGTCCTAAGTCACAACTACTCTATCCCAGGCATCTACAAACAGGAGCCCTGTGAGACACTGGCAAAAAAATGTGGTAATAAAAGTGGAGGGGAAGACAAGCAATGGCAACAGTTGCTGAGAAAACTCATATGCAAAGAGTCAAAGGGAGCACAAACAGGGATATACAGGGCCAACATTTGTAGGACCCCCATATCACAATTCCCTGCAGCCAGAACCCTGTCCTGTTGCCCAGCTCTACCTGCCTCAAGGGGTGACTTCCTAGGAGGCAACCCACAGGGCTCAGCTGTGCAGCCCCTCACTCAAAGAGCTCTGGGTGAAGGTGTATCCCACCTGCAGTCTCTGGCTGGCTCACCATGAAGACTAGGTCATGAGATGCTCCACTTGTACCCAAGGGGATGTGATGCACTCTCATTCGACAGAGAAATCTCTTACGAGAGCTGGAATCCCATCAAATGGGGTCTGGAGGTGACTGCCTGAGATGGGGGTGGGAAGTAGACACTAAGCATGCCTGAAGGGGTAGGGTAGCTTTGGGACGTGAGACATCTGTGTTCAGAGCCCAGCAGCTGCATACCTCTTCAGCACTTCACTCCACAAATTGAAACCAAGCAGCACTAAGTCCAAATCAAACCACAGCTTTGGGAAAGTAACCTCTCAGAGTCAGAGAGTAGAAATCTTCCTGCCCTGGAGAGCGATAAACACACAGGCTGGGGCCTATTAACACATTCAGAGTGGAGAGCCCCTTTCCCGCTTCCCCTCACAACTTGCTATAAGAGCTGTCGGCAGCAGCAGCGAGCGTGGGTTTAAGTGACTTGTCTGGCAGAGCTGTTTCATTAGCAATTTGGAGCCGTGCCGTGCAGAAAGCAGCATTGTTCTCAGATGTTCGAATATCAATCTGCATAATGAAACAGGTGATAGGAGTTCTGCCCATTCAGGCAGCCGTGATTGGAAGGAATTCAGGAATGAGGGGAAAGGGTCATGTCTAATTGGCCACAATTAATTTGATGAGGATTTTTTTTCCAATATATTGTCTATCACCAAATGGTTGCTACACAAAAAGCGCATCTGCACTTATTTATCTGCCTGATGTAGGCCCTGTTTACACTGTAAAGTGTTTGCCAATAGCATTGAAAGCAGTTTCCCAAACTCAGCAAGCTCTTTTTTATCAGTCGATCTACTTTTACACTGCTTTAAAAAAATAATCCCCTGCTGGATAACATAATCAGCTGGCAAAACTTGGTGTGAATGTGTATGTGTGTACACGTGTAGTGCCTTACCCTTACACAGCTTCTCTGGGAGGGTTTCTTTCATTTTCTACCACAGGAAGCTCCACAGCTCTGACCCACCAAAATAAGGTCTCCAGGTTCAGGTCCTTTGTTAGCTGCCAGTCCAAAAGAGCTTGAGCCCATCTTAGATACTCTGGGTTCAGTTCATTTGCCCAAGTGTTAAGTGCCAAGATGAGAAGCCCCAAGGAATTTTTCCTTGGCAGCAGGTCTCTGATAGGCCCTGTGTCAGATTTGCCAGCCACCTGAGGGTATTTTGGGTACTCCAGTGCTCCTAAGTTGGCTATAGCCGTCTACATTTGCACAGCTGAATACAGAGCCACTGGACTATTTGGCCCTCAGGATAGCTTCTCCCACCAAAGGTACAGGGAGTCAGCTACAGTTTTTAGCAGACAGCTTAAAGCGCTCACCACTCTGGAAGTTGTCCATCAGGGCATCAGACACAACCTTTTGCACAGGTACCTATAAGCAGCATTCTGCTTGCTCTTTTGGCAGACATACAACAAGGAGATATCTGTTGTGGCACAGGCCAAATATCTCTTAAAAATATGGCATTTATTAGTGAGCTGCAATGTAAGATTTAGTGACATCAGGCTAGAAAGGCAAAGTCCATGCTCAAGTGCATGATTTTAGCACAACCCCTCTGCATTGCCCAAATGTCTTTGATTGCCCTCTCTTGCTCTGGTTCATCTGCATGTCACTGCAGTCAGCTTGCACGTTCCTTCATTGCTTGAGAAGCCAGTCAAGATGTTTGCAGAGAACTTGTTAAAAATTAAAGAGTAGGTCAGTTGTTTTCAGGTCTAACTCTAAGGTAGCTCTATGCCTACACTTAAGTCTTGATAGACTATGCATGTCCACAGCAATATGGCTTGCCCTAGCTGTCCTGCTTCTGTATTCTCTGTTTCAGCCAGCAAATAAACTCCTTCACAGCTAATGGATGACTCAAAGAGAGGAGGCTTGAACTTCTCATACCCCCAAAATATGTCATTTTTGTCCCCCAGCTTCATGATGAACAATGCCACAGAATCTTGCATCTGGCTCTGAGAAGATGTCTGCTCTGCCCCTCTCAAGTCCAGTGGGTCTCTGCTAAACACCACCGTTCCTGACAGCTCTTCATTCAGCCTGCTGTGGAAGATGGCTGGTGCTGGAGATTCCCCCATTCCCTGGACAACCTACGCCAGAGCTTTACTATTGGAAAGTTCTTCCAAGTGCCCAAACTAAAGCCTTCCTGCCGCAATCCATCTACAATATTTTCTGTTATCTTCACCATGGACAGGGAAATCAGAATAGTCTCTTCTCTGAAGGTGCTTTTTATGGTTTTGAAGATTTTTGAGCTGTTTCTTCTCCATGTCCTTGCACTGGGGCTAAAGAGGCACAGCTTCCTTGGTCTTTCTTTGCAACTTTTATCATCTAGACCTGCAACCATTCTTGCTGCTGTCATTTGGGTGTATCCAGGAGGTCTTTCCTTGACTTGCCTTTAGGTGGTGGACATGCTCTCCACCGTACTAAGAATGATCTGATCAGGACCCCAAGATTCTGAGAGAACATTACACTATAAAAGCTTACAACAAGAGAATAAAAGCATTGCTAATAAGAGTTAATGCTCATTATTACTCTCCTCAGTGCCTTTCTATGTTATATACTTTTCCCTCTGCTCTTTAGTCCTGTCATTTGAAGCTTGCAAGCTCTTCAAAGCTGTAACTCTGTCCTGATCTGCATCCAGGTGGTGACTAGTTTGTTTCTGGAATGTCAATCATCACTGCTGGCACCATCTTCAGAGCCTTTACTGTATCCTTTTCTTTATCCAGCTTGATTGTGCACATAGGCACATCCACACAACTGTGCCCTTTCACCTGTCCTAGCAGAGGAAGTGCTCCACAAATTCCCAGCATGAAGCCTGCTCTATTGGTGTGTCGGTGCAGGCCACTTTTACATTGCTACAGTAGAATTACAGCTAGGAGAGTGTCAGCCAACAGCATAGGCAGAAAATCATATTGCAAACCTAAACCACAGCAATGGTAAAATAATCCATTAGGAGAGAAGACTAAAGAGACTGTGTTGATCATTCCCCTTTTACTCATTAATCTCCCATACAGATACTTCTCAGGCTTCATTCCTAAAGCATTCCTCTGCCCTCTGCACAGTCACCTAGTTTTGACATTACAGACATTTTTTACTCCCAAGGCAGAACTCACAGAGTAATTTCTAAGTGACTACAAGTTTTCAGATCCTACTTTTACCCTAGCTGTGATTTCCTCTCCTCTGCATTCCCTTACAATATTACCCTCCACCTCCTTACATCTCAGAATCAAGTCACCACATTAATTCTTCCAGTTTTTTAGGCATAGTCACAGAAATTAGCCCTAAGATTGCAGTAGCAAAAACCCAGTTTCTTGTCTTCACCAGTCAAACAATACATGCCTTGATTTATAAACACCAAAAAAGAAAAAAAAAAAAAAGAAAGAAAGGAGGAAAAAAAAAGTAAGAAAAAAGAATAAAGAATAAACAGCATCAAATCAAATATAAGTCATTTTGGGGAGGGCATAAAAATACCTTGTGCTCTCTCAAACTTTGTGGTTTATTTTATTATTCAATACCCAGTGATGTTTCAAATTCTCTGGTCTTGCTTTGCATAGTGCTTTCACACATGAATTCTTCTAGGTAAGTCTGAGAAAGGAGTTATCAGTTAGTGTTGACTACAGGGAAGTTGGCAAAGAATTAAAGCCTCTTTTAGAGGAAAATGTAGTGTGGGTAAAACTTGCAAACAAGAAGAAAAATATCTATGAATGTCTGGTGGTGAAATAGGGACACGTGTGGGTCAGGAAAGGGAACAGAGCAACCTAGGGACAATGCAGAGGTGAGGGGGGGCAGGTGAAAGCAAACAAAAGGATTTCAAATATAGCAACTTTAAAAATAGTTGTCCTTGTAAAATAACTGAGAAGAAAGCAGAGATTCAATTGGTGGAAGAAGCTGCCATCACATGCAGTTATTGTCAGAGCAACACACACAGTAGGATTGTGCAGTCTCTTTGCAAGCTGCATTGCTATGTGCAGACTTGCCCAGTATTGCTTCTGCATGGGGCAGAAGACTGAAAACCCTGGGCAGTGCAGCACTGCTCCAAACAACTGGCATTTCAGGGGTCCCACATCTTCCATAGCTAGACCTACATGTGCATGCTGGGACCACACTGCCTTTCTGCTGACCCAGGCGTTATGGACACATCAAGCCTGTGGGGCCACTCCAGGGTCAGATCATCACATATGGACAGAGTCCACCCAGTGCCAAAAAAACAGGTTTCTTCTGGGTCTGCCAAGTGTGTGAGCATTACGTGGCCTCTGTGCAGCTTCTCCACCCAAAAGGTAACACTAAGGCTTTAAAATTTCCTCAGGACACATTTGGCAGGCTGTAGACTTGAAGTCAGTCACGCTGGTAGGTGCAACTCAAGCTTGACCAGAGAACAACATTGGTAGTGGAATCACAGAGCTTCACCAGTCACAGAAAAAAGCTCCTTGCACAGCCGTAGTATTAGTAGGTATGGTATCAGATGAACACAGACATATCTGTTGCAATTAAGTGGGCTATGGGATCTTCGCTACATTACACTTAACTTTTGCTTGCATGCATGTAGAAGGTGAAGATCATCTGATTATCCCAGTATCAAATCATGCAATGTATTCCATCTTGGAAGTCAGCTTCCTTGGAAGCTAAACACAATGGGGCACCGACTGAATAATCCCAGACAAGCACAAAACAGAAATTAGTGAGGCAGAAAGGTGCCAGTTAGCATACTCATGTTAATATCATTAGAAGTGTAGATGTTCATTCAGAAGGAGAAAATTAACTGATGAAAAAGACCTTGAAAGGCGAGGTGGCAGCTAAGTACAGAGGAGTTTGAAATCTGCTTTGTTTGCACATGAGACAGCTGGTTAACAAATTATGAAACACTCCGAGAAATTTGGATGATACATGGTGGAGAGAAATTCCATTTTTCATCCATTTTCACTAAGAAAGGCAGGTCAGAGCCTCCAATCTTCTGAGCACTAATCGTAGCCAACTTGCACCTTGTGTGTGAGTACCACCCACTGGGCAGTAGGGTGAAACCCTGCACAAGTCTAATAAACCTCCCAAAGACTTCACTGGGGCCAGAATTTTCATCTAAGTAATTAGAAAAGCCTAGTCATCACATTAGTGCTGTTTCTTAAGCATCTCTGTAGGCAAGGAGGCAAAGCAAAAAGCAGGGCACTCAAGGCAGGGCAGCTGGGGCATCCCAGCACTGTCCCAGAGGTGGGAGATAATGCCTTCCTTCAGCCATCTGCAGAAAGCTCCCTCCCATCTGTAAGTGGACAACAACGGAATGAAAGCCATTATCACTCCCTTGTGAGTTCTGAGGCACTGGAGCAGGTACACCTGAAGCAAGCAAGCCTGCTGGGCCACCAAGACTCGGGGGAAGTTTGACCTTGAATAGCCAGAGGCCTGGGAGAAGCAGGGTTCCTTTTCACCAGGTGAAGCAAAAATGTCTGGAAAGGTATGTACATATAACTTCAAATGTCACAGTTGCTAGGCATAAGCAATGAAACACAGCTGGGGGTGGGGTGGGAGTGTAGATCTCATCTTCCTATCCCCTCCCCACCAGCAATTCAGCCCTGATCATTCAGATGAATGAGGCCAGCTTTCATCTCTCAGGTTGCCAAATCCTGGTGGCAGAGCTATTGTCTTTTATTTAACTGCGGAGTGCCAAGTACATTTATGGCGCCGTATAAATAATAAATAAAAATATTCATTGCTTCCCTCTCCACTGACTTATACCGATGCAAGAAGCAGGACAATCATTTGCTCCCTCCCTCGTTTTCCCCCTTACGTAACTCTCCAAAGACAACTTTTTCCAGACTGCCAAACAATTATCACAGAAGCGACCAAATTTGCCCAAAGCCTCCAAAGGGTTAGCTCCAAAAGATGGTTAAAAGGAAGATGAAAAGGAAGAGTCAGTGGCGGCTGAGGCCTGGAAAAGGCCAGGACTGCATGGTGGGGGGAATGCAAAAGCTACAAGCTATGGACCATGCCACAGCTCCATAGCTGACATCCCTCATCCATTGACTCCTATCCATGCCAGTGGCAAAGCCCAAGGGGTTGTATTTCTCCCTTTCCAGCAAAGATGAATTAAGCCTACAATCTGACTCTGTCTATCCCCTTACCTTGTATCTTACCACCTTAAATTCCCACCTAAACTGCATTCTAACTGGCATTAATCCTGAAGAGTCCCATTACAAGTTTTTACTGCCATTAAATCCCTCCAGATCAACTCAAAAGAGAGAATCCTGAGAGACTGAGTCCAAGGCTAAAGCGTATCACAGCCTCCTCACCGCTCTGCGTTACACAGCACAGAACATAAAAAAAAAAAAAAAAAAAAAAAAAAGAGAGAGAATAACAAAGAAAGTAGGACTGAAGCAAGGGGAAAAAAAGCATGCTTAAAACCCCACTGACTTTAAACATTTATAGCCTTAAAACTACTGAATCACTTCTTAGCACATGGGCATAGAGGTTTGTTCCAGGGATCTCAGAAAGCATGAAAGTCATGCCAATATGAAGAGTGCAGAATGACTAAGTTTACGGTAAATGTACCCATCTATACCTCTAAAAAACTCTCTGAGATTATATTTATGTACACAGTAAATTTAAGTCACTAGTTAGAAAGATGTATTACTAACATACAATATGCTGTAGTTATTTTAATAGCTATTTATTAATATGAAGACAGATATATATTGAACTATACAGTATTTGTAAATAGTTCATACTATACTGACTGAGGATTTACAAAGAGGTGCAGAGAAATAATCAAATTTTAAGGCATAAAATTTCAGACTATCAGAGTTCTGTGTTTTCTACACTTCACTATGAACCTATATTGTTTGTATTAAGCACTAGTCAATACCACTAATGTTGTATATAAAGGCCATATTTAAGCAAACGACTGAACACAGTTCAACTTATTTACATGAAGATATTACCCCTGAGAAGCACCGTGGAAAGAAATTCAACTCTATGATGTAAAGTTTGGGGTTTGGGGGGTTTTAGTCAAGAAAGGTGCATTGGATTCTACATATTTTTAAGGAGGTTCTGATTTATCACAAGAGGACAGAATTGGAAATGGCATGATTTTATTTGTTGTTCAGTATCTTCATCAACAACCTAGACAAGGGGATAGAGTGTACCCTCAGCAAGTTCTCTGCTGATACAAAACTGGGAGAGGTGACTGACACACCAGAAGGCTGTGCTGCCATCCAGCAAGATCTGAACAGGCTACAGAGCTGGGCAAAGGTGAACTTCATGAAGTTCAATAAGGACAGGTGTAGAGACCTGTATCTGGGGAGGGATAACACCAGGCACTGGTACAGGTTAGGAGTCGTCCTGCTGGAAAGTAGCACCACAGAGAAAGACCTTGGAGTCCTAGTGGATAGTAAGTTATCCATGGGACAGCAATGTGCCCTTGTGGCCAGGAAGGCCAATGGCATCCTGG
>WTSP01000786.1:0-56777 GCA_025331215.1 Actenoides lindsayi | reverse complement strand
CGGGCCTCCAGTCCGCCGGGGGTCACCATGGAAAGGCCCTCAAGCTGGGCGGGGGGTTTCCTGCAGAGCCCAGTTTCCAGGGGATGTGTTACCCTTCCCCCCCCCCCCCCCCCAGTGAAACACCAATTTGGAAACGACCGCCTGAAGAAGAGCAAAGCAATTCTAGAAACTGAGTTTCAACAAGCTAAAATCTGTCCTGCGTACAGTGCCAATTTCTACTTACACACTCCTGCTTTGCACAAAGGCAAAGAAGAGCAAAATCTGGCCCCAAAATTGCCAACAGCTCTCAGAATACTAATTTAGGCTTTAAAAATAGCCAAGTACGTACAAAAGCGCAGCTCAGATTTGGAAAACACCAAGCAGAATTAGCTTTAAAACGTCTGCACTGCCTTTTCTAGACCTTCAGCAGGCAGACCGCAGGTCCTCCATACGGCCAGCGCTCCATCGCTAGAGGAATAACTCCACTTTACCAGTGCTTGTGCTGGGAGCCACACTCTTGCAGAGCTTGTGGCATGGATCATGGTGCCCGTGGTCCAGAAGCTGCTCAGACCTCCACAGCGTCTCCCCAGGATGGGGGACTTGGCTTCAGGAGGAGTTTGGCAAATCGGGGTGTTTTTGCCACATCCTAGAGCAGCCTTTTGTGAGTTTTTCCAGGATGACCGATGCGGCCAAAACCTTCAGTGAGATGTTTTCGGAGTTGGAGTGAACCAAACGGAGAAGCCAACGGCCAAGCAGGTTGAGGCACTGCCGACAGTCTGATGAGCACAGATGTCTGCCAGCTCCAGCTGACTGTGCTGCACTGGTTTGGCAACACTCTCTGCTGCAGTGGGAGTAAGTCAAAATGGCTGTGGTTAGATGTCCGACAGAAACAACACCAGAATCCCTCCAACATGGCACAAACCATTGGATATTAACTATTGTCCAATCATTTTCCTTGGAGATAGAATAGGAGCATACACCTAGTTTGCTGATGACATAAAACTGGGAGCTGCTAGAGAGGAGCTCCATGGAGAATGACCTTGGAATCCTGATGGACAACAAGTTCTCCATGGGACATCACTCTGCCTTCGTGGCCAAGGTTTGGGGTGCATTAAGAAGAGTGTGGCCAGCAGATCAAGGGAGCTTCTCTTCCCCCTCTACTCTGCCCTGGTGAGACCTCACCTGGAGTATTACATCCAGTTTTGGGCTTCCCAGTTCAAGACAGAAAAAGATCTACTTGAGAGAGCCCAATAGAGGCTACGAGGATGATGAAGTGGCTGGAACACCTGCCTTGTGAGGAAAAGCTGAGAGACCTGGGGCTTTTTACTCTGGAAAGGAGAAGACTGAGGGGGGATCTAATTAATGTCTATAAATACATGAGGGCTGAGCACCAAGAAGGCAGGGACAACCTCTTCTCACTCGTGCCTTGTGACAGGACAAGGGGCAATGGATGCAAGCTCGAGCACAGGAGATTCCACCTCAAGATGAGGAAGAACTTCTTTCCTGCAAAGGTTACGGGGCACTGGAACAGGCTGCCCAGAGAGGCTGTGGAGTCTCCTTCTCTGGAGACTTTCAAGACCTGTCTGGATGCATTTCTGAGTGATCTGCTCTAGTTCTGTCCTGCCCTGGCAGGCGGGTTGGACTCGATGATCTTCGGAGGTCCCTTCCAACCCCGAACATCCTGTGATTAAACGTGCCCTCCGAGCCCCCGCTAGTACATACGCTACAGGGAAGTTTAGGTAGGATGTAAATAGTCCAACCAGATACAGGAAAGCTACAAACGGTGTGACCATTTCAACTGGTGTCACAGTTGACATCTCAAACACGATCAGACAGAACTGTTTGATCACTTGGTTGCTGAAAGCAATCTTAACTCCTGGAGACCTTGTCAGTCCCACGGTTTGGTTTGCAGCAGGTATATTGTTTTTGCATTCGACATGTGGAACACAGAAGCCACCAGAGAAATTAGGACCACGGAGAAAACATTTTCCCTAGCCAAAATCTGTAGTACCATTCGCAGCAAAATGGTTTCAAATTCTAACAGAAATTTGTTCCTAGAGGCGACTGCTTCAAAGGAAAAGGTTGATTTACAGACTTCTAATTTTTTCTTCTTAGCCCTTAGCACTTTGCATCAGCAGCTATTTTAATTAAGCATCCCTAAACCTCATCTCAGGATTTTCATTTGATTCAATTCTTTCACGGAAACAATGCCAGCTCGGGCTTCTGAAAATTTTATGAGCTCCTCTTTGAGATTTGTGCACTAGGAATAAGTTGTGCAGCGACCTTAGGATCATTCAGTCTCTTCCAAAGATTGAAGCATGTTTTTTGGTAAACAAATCTAGCATTTCTTTACAAAGCATTTTTTTTTGGTAAGCACATCTAGCATTTCTTTAGAAAGTATCTTTTTTTTGGTAAATAAATCTGGCATTTATTTACCAAGTATTTACTTTTTTTTTGCAAATAAATCTAACATTTATTTACAAA
Source organism: Actenoides lindsayi (assembly GCA_025331215.1). NCBI lineage: Eukaryota > Metazoa > Chordata > Aves > Coraciiformes > Alcedinidae > Actenoides > Actenoides lindsayi. The sequence continues at coordinate 54,314 of WTSP01000786.1, read as the reverse complement.
GTATTTATTTTGGTAAATACCTACCAAAATTCATTAGCTTATTACAGCAACTAAAAGTTCCAGGAATTATATACTATTATACTGGATAGCAACCTGCAGGGCAATTAACCAACAATTAACTACTTGAAAATATATTCACTTGAGAATGGGATGCCAGCTTAGTTTGAATTTTAAACAAGAATGGTATTTTGAAGTAGTGCAAGGGCAGCTTCAGCAAACCCTTGCAAATAGCTCCTGTGACACCAGCCCCAGTTCCTCAATACTGGTGTTAACAGACACGTGGCAGTTCCCTTTCCTCGTGGTAAAAAAAAAAATAAAAAAATCAATCTTACCAATTTTATTACAGGGATGCTCAGAAGCATCGGTCTTGGGTATCTGTCGTCATGTGGAACGTGCTGTACAAATAAAATACAACCCTGCCTCACTGGTTTGGCAATCTAAATCATAGGATTTATGTTCGTAGAAAGACTTGCAGAGATGGGATTAACCTTCTATAGCTCATTTTCTATCAGGGGGTTTGCACGTTATTATTGTTTATGAATGGGAAAGCATTGACTTCAACATTAAGATAAATTTTAGCGGACCATTTGAAAGCTCTGAAAAGTGTTGCGTGAGGTACACAAACCAAACACGTCGTATATCTTCCCAGCACAGCTCTCCTCTCCCTACTTAGTTTGCATTTAATTCTCTTCAGTGAATCAAACAGAGCCAGAGCACTTCATCTCTGGGAGTAAGCAAATGTCCTTTTTATCAAGTAAAATGCATGCTTTTAACGAACTTGTTCTTCCTAGAATAGTTCCCTCCACAGGCAAGGCACGTTAGCAAATCATTTCCACGGGTATAAGAGTCTTCCTTTCACATTTTCTATCTGTTACTATTCCATCTCATACTATTTCAAGGTAACTTTAGAAAGAAATCGGAGATTTTTTTATGGTTTTTTTAAATGATGGCTTAGATGCTGATATTTCTATTTAGATTCTGACTTTTATGTCTATTTTAGTAACCCCAAACACTCACACTCCTGTGCTCACCTTATATCCCTCTGTCAAATAATGCCAAAAAGCATTTTCCAAAGGGTTTAAAAAATAGATATTGAAGGGAAAGAGGAAAAAGGGCAAGAGAGTTTACCACATGCAGGTATTGTCTTTTTACAAGTGTTCTCTCCACAGCTTACTATAGTCAAAATACCACAACGACAGCAGCGTCTTCCAGATTGCAGAGAGAACTCATTACTCCAACGTATTTGCAGCATCACATTATAGGACTTAAGAAATATCTGCATTTATATTGGAAATCAGAAAATTGCTGTTGAAAACTAAGGAGAAAGGAAAAAAATGAGATGGAAGTAATTTTACCTGGGCAAAATTAAGGTTAAATTCTAACCCGTCTCCATTTACGCCATGATTTCCAAATGCAGACATCCATCCCAGGATTTTACGCATGGTATAAAACATGCTTAAAACTTAGCCTTCAAATTGCAAAGTTTTGCTGTCTTTCTGTGGGGCAGTATAGGGGATAAAGGCACATTTTTGTCTTCATATGAGCTCTGGAATGACTACTTAGTGTCTCTTCACTATCTGGTCTCAGCAGATGGGTGGAAGAAACTCTGTTCTTTCAGGTCTTGGTGCATTTCCCCTACAGCATGTTTGTGGTACCCTCCACTCCCTTTTTCCTTCCTCACTACAAGCTCTCCCTTTCCCTCCTTACTTTTCATATGACTATTTTATTCTTGTTTCCCAGCCAGGTGGTTCTTTTGGCAGGGCCCAAACTGTTCTCATGGCCACACTCTTCTTTGAAATCAAAGGAAGCACTGAGCCATGAAGATCAGGCTTATGAAGATTTTATCAGCCAACATAAATCCAGTTGACCTGTACTGACCACATTTCCAAACCTGTCTGAAAATTAATTTCAGTTTTCCAAGCCTTTTTTATTTTATATATATATATATATAAAAGCATTCAAGGGAACCACAATAGTCTCAGATGCTTTAAACTGAACTCACTTTATGACAGGTATCTGAACTTCTGGTGCTTGCCCATGGTCAGCTCTCCACCTCCTCTCCCTTCAGGCCCCACCACTCGGTCTCCTGGGCATCCCACATGTGCTCTGAAGAGTAAATCACAGTCACTTGGGCACATTTCACCTCTTTTTGAAAACCCACTCAAGTGGGTCTGGCACACAAACCACTGTACAGTAGCACTGCAGCTACTTATATAATTGTATATATAAAATACATATATTATATTGCAGACTTTTTTTTTTTAGGTTACTATTATGCCTTTGAATTCAATTATGCAACTTTGATAGCAACCACAACAGCCAACCAGAGCGATGGGAGGACTTGTGACAGAGATCAGAAGTGCACTTGTCACAAAAGTGACACATAGATGGGGGGGGAGAAAGAATAATTCAAAAAACAAGCAAGCATCTGTCCATCCCTTCTTCCCCCTCCCCTCCCGTACAGGCGGTTTCATTCTGGCTGTGATATAAAGCCCCATGGAAGGAATAGAAGGATCTTCCCTGACCTCTGGAGCCTGTGCATCCTTCAGCTCTGCAGGGCGGGCAAAGGGGAGCCGTAAATTCTCTCCTCAGGCCATTTGGCAGAACTAATCTCTTTTAATCTGCTCTCTTTATGGCATCTCTTTGGTCTGACAAAGCTCTGATTTATTGACTGTCAGGAGAGACCACGAGGTCTCTATCTTTCTTCAGTAGTTTCCTTTCTGCAGCAGCCTCGAGTGGTGAGGGACTGAATTTAAAGGAAGCCTTCCACTCTCTTAAGTCTGCTAGAGTTGCATGGTGGTCTGTCAGTCAGAGTGGTAGAGGGTGGAGGGGACCTCTGGAGATCATGAAGTCCAACCCCCCTGCAGAGCAGGGCCACCCAGGGCAGGACACACAGAAATGCACGTAGCCAGGTCTTGACAGTCTCCAGAGAAAGAGACTCCACAACCTCTCTGGGCAGCCTGGGCCAGGCTCCATCACCCTCACAGGAAAGAAGTTTCTCCTCATGTTGAGGTGGAACCTTCTATGCTCAAGTTTATACCTGTTATGTTATTCTTTGTCCTATTGCTGGGCACTGCAGAAAAGAGATTGGCTTCTTCTATTTGACACCCACCCCACAGATAGTTATAAACATTAATAAGATCCCCTCTCAGTCTTCTCTCAAGACTGCACAACCCCAGTTCCCTCAGTCTTTCTTCACAGGGGAGATGCTCAAGTCCCTTAATCATCCTCATAGCCTTTGTTGGACTCTCTCCAGGAGAGAATGAATAACATTTCTAAAATGAATAGAAAATTTACATATATTTGACAAATTAATGACAAATTAGGACTCCATTTCATTCAAGAGACACTCCTCTTCCTCTAAGCAAAGGAGACCATGGCATGGAAGAGAAGAGCTGGAAATACATCATCTTCCCAGGGAGGTCACGGGGCGTTTGGCCAGCAGCACCAGTTTGCCCCATGGCAGCACGAAGGACAGCGCTGCCCTACCTGTGCCTCCTCATCCTCTATAAAAGCCATGAGAATCAGTCCCTTGGGACCCAGGTTTAGCACCCTCCCCTATTTTCAGGGTGGGAAATGAGACATCATCTCAGGGCTTTGTGACAGTTTGTGATTAGTCCCGTGGCTCTGGCTTTACTGGTTCCCTCCCCAGCGTGGTCTCTTGGGAACAGGCGGATGTAGTTCGTGAAGCAGTTTGATTTAGAGGTGGGAAAGAGAAGAGAGGACTTAAAAATTCATCAGATAAAAATAATCACCTTTGATTCTGAAAAGCTATTGCTTATTTTTACCAAATCTGGCAAGACTACATCAAGCTAATTAGTTAGGGAAAAAAAATATTACTTATATCAGATTAGCTCTAAAATGTCCTTAATAAGCTATTCATTGCCATAATATTGTGAAGGGCAACAGTTAAAACATTAACTGTTTTGGCACAAACATAACGACAGCCATCCTGAGTGTAGAGGCCAAGTGATTCATCCAAGGTCACACAGCCTGCAGCGGGAGCACAAACTGAGCACCAATCTTCTGCACACTGAGTCAGGGCTTCTACCACCAGCTCAACCTTCCTCTCCTAATTCCCTGAACCTATTCTCTCAGAATCCTCCCAGGACAGAAGGTGGGATTTGAACACAGCTACGTACCGCGTTTACCGTCTCACCCCGAAGACTTTGATGGAATTAATCTGAATGAAGTTATTCACGTGCACACCAGTATTTGCAGAACTGGTCCCTGAGTGAGAAATATTTTAACACACGTACCCTGCAAGGCAAAAAAACCCCACCCCTTTGGATCACTCTTTTCTGCTACGTGTATATGTTGCATCTCTAAATCATAAACATAAGGTAAAAGTACCGCAAAGCCTCGACGGAGCCTGGAGTCGAAAATGATCTGTTTTGGTCTGCTGGTTTGAAAATGGTTTTCTTGATGAAACTCATGAGTCCACTGGAGACTGAGACACAGATGGATGAGCCGAGCATATGATAAACCTGCTGCATGAGTTTGTAGTTAATTGCCCATCATCTTTTTTGTCTCACCATAAAAAATTTCACGCCCACCTTGCACAGTAAAGGTAACCCGAGTGTCAGAAAGCATTTGTCTCCTGTGCTTTCTCTGCTGCAGCATCCGCTCGTAGAGCGCTGTAGAGACAAGACAAATTTGCTAAGCCTTTTTACAGATGAGGCACACTGCACCCTTTATCAAATGATCTCCGATCTCTAATGAGAAGAAACACCTTCCAGAGTCATTTGCATACTAATATCTTTATTTCCAAAACAACAAGCAGAGCTGTGAGAACACAGAGATTTCACCTGCGCGAGCAAAGCGTGGAGAGCTCGCAAAGAAACCACCTCCCCTTATGCCATGGACACGGAGGGTACTCAGCAGAGAAAGGCTCGAAGGTCCAATCCAGGAAACAGTAAATCAGTGGAGAGACTAAGAGAAGCCTCACTATCCTCCCCTGCCCTCACAGCTCCTGGGGGGAAAACAGCTCCTACCTCCAGCAGAAGCCAGGGTGTGAGGCTGGTGGTTTAACCTGCAGGACAAGGGGCCTAGTAGACAGAAGCTGATACCACAGATACCATCACTGCTTCTCAGATGTACTCATCAACGGCACATTGCTCTCTGTTTTCTGTTTTATCATTACTCAGGGACAAAATATTGCAGAAACAGGTCCCTTCAGGGCGATACAGGAGTCCTACTCTGAGCAATAAGGAAGACAAAAGACCGTCTCACTTCTGAATCTGCTCTCAAAAATCTACTTTTTTTTGCTTGGATGGCACAATACCAAAAGGCTGCACTTCCCTGTGACAGCTCAAAGACAAACAGTGTCAGTCTGCTGGGGCATCAGGTCTCCTGCCTTCCAACATTTCTGCTCATCTGATCTGAGCCTGTTTGACATCATCCATTAAACAAGAAGGAAAGGAAAAAAAAAAAAAGTCTTCCTGGACTGAATCACTTCAAAGAAAACGGAAACCTTTCCTCCATCCTAGTGATGGTGCCCAACTGGCCACCTAGAAACAGCCAAGACTTGGGGAGGGACTTTTTAGGCTGTCGGGCAGTGATAGGACTAGAGGGAGTGGATTAAAACTAGAGATAGGTTGATTCAGGTTAGACATTAGGAAGAATTTCTTCCCCATGAGGGTGGTGAGACACTGGAATGGGTTGCCTGGAAAGGTGGTGGAAGTCCTATCCTTGGAAGTTCTTAAGAACAGGCTGGATGGGGCTCTGAGCAACCTGCTCTGGTGGGAGGTGTCCCTGCCCATGGCAGAGGGGTTGGAACTGAATGATCTTTAAGGTCCCTTCCAACCCTGACAATTCTATGATCTGAGACTTGTAGTGATGTCAGAACTTCCCCAGTAAACAGCTTTTTCTTCTGCAATCAGATACTTTAAAGTAGGAATGAGCAAAGTCTAATGGGCAGTTAAAGGAATTAGCCCCAATTTCCCCAGTGTGCTTTACAGTTCACAGCCCTGATTTACAGAACTTAAATCTTTGGCAAATAGATTTTTCCCATTTCTCTCACAGCACCGATTCGCTCACCCTGTCCATGGCTCCCCTCCCAGTACCAGCAGAAAGGAGAGGAGCTGCCAACACAGTGCTCATTGAAAAGCTTCTGGAAAGAAGGAGGACTCTGCTGAACATCTAATTTTAGAGTTTACTGAATATAAGCAGAAATGTCTCATAGAAGAGGAACAAGCTCTTCCAACAGTCACCATGCAACCTATGTTGAGACATTAATAACACTGGTAATTGACATGGGGGGGTTCTATATTAATTAGTCTAAGAGAGTGACTATTTTAAGCACTTGAGAAGTGAAGAAATTACTAAAAATAATATATTTCTCTATTGAAATAGTCTTGTTAGCATTAGGAGACACCGCTCTCCTACAGGTCCCTGAAACAGCACATTACAGCTGACCATTTTTCGCCATCAAAGTAAGAGGAGCCATGCCACATTATATATGTTTCCTTCAGACTGTATTAGAACAACCATTAAATGCAAGGTGGGTTTTGCCATATCTTTCAAAAGGCTGCCACCATATGGGGGTTTTGTTTCAATACAAGGCTCAGGTTTGGTTTTTTCCAAATAGATCTTACGGAGGAATCAGCTCGGCCTCTGAAAGGAGAAGGAGCTCCAGGTCAGCCGAGCTGTGGCACCACATGAGGAGTAAGGACACAGAAATAGCTCCCTGCCATGAAGGGCTGGGGGCTGTAATTCCCTTCCTCTTCAAAAATCTGCACCGACTGCAGAAATGTGTCTCTTATCCATTTGTGTTACGAACAGTTCCGTGCATTTCCAACGGCGTGATTTAAATTCTACTGGATTGTGGCTAAAACGACCAACTTTCCCTCTAAGTAATTTGAAGGATTGCTGTCACTGACTTACGTTTTCTCATCTTGCCACCTGAACAACTTAAACAACCATAATGCCTGTCTACATTTTTTTCCACGGTGAAGATCTTTTCCTACACATCTTTTTAGCAGTGATGTTGCCATCAGCATGTATTATTTTATGAGTATCCTTGTGGAAGCTGGTGATGGTCATGGCATCAGGAAGAGCAGCCCAGATGAGTTTCTGATAAGGTCTCTGCTGCCACACTCCTTCAGCAAGCACAAAACCTCAGTGTGCTGTTCACCAGCATCTTGAACGTGAGGAATTAAACAACTCAGCTTAAAGCTGCACACAGAAATAAGTGGTTTGCTGACCAGTAACTGTGGACATGAAACAGAACATGCTCACCTGCCCAACAGGGTATGAGAGGATGACCTGAAACTGGGTGAGATGGACAAGCAATAGGTGAGTAGTGAAAGCTCATACTCTGCAGCCCTGTGGGAATAAACAGAAACCAAAGATACAAGTTTTTCCTGTATTTCCATCGGAATTAAGAATTAAACTACAACAAATGAGAGAAAGTGAAATGAAGAAAGCATGAAGCCTTTCCTTGCATCAGAATTTCTCCACAGGATCTGACACTATTCTATACCGGAGCAGCTCTGTTGCTAATCCTGTGGTCTCATAGGCTTACACCATCTGAAGAACCTAAAACTTCCCTAAAATTGCACATGAATTTGATAAATAAAGCTAATTATTTGTCTCTCAGTGGAACAGATCAAGCCAGAGATTCTTCCTGTCAAGTCACAAATGCTATCTAAAGATCAAGTTCCAATCTAACGCGAGTGTTTGTTCAACAAAATACTGTAGTACCTGCACACAGAGGATAAACAGAGTAAGGACTTTCAAATAGTACTGTCCTTAAACCTCATTCTTCTAGCAGACACATTTTCAGAGGACAAACAGAGACAGGTTACGTGCTTCGCATGGAATAGCAAAGCAATGTCCTGACCACCGTCCCAGCTCACCCTCTAATGCACATGTTCTCTTTGCTGGACTCAAGAGAGGTAAACAGCCCAGCACTGACTCCCAGAAGAATGTGCAGCTCTGTAGATTCCACTCCCATTAAAACATTCTCATTTACCCAAGCGTTTCTATCTCCAAGATACCAGCTACTGCAGTCACCTGGATTTGAAAGGCAGGAAGCACAACATGGACACCACGTGAAAACAGAGCTCTGAGGAGGCAATTTCTGCCCCAGGTTCCCTGTGCTGGATCCTCAGCTGGTTGTGGTGCAGAGGAGGGAGGTGGGCAGTGTGTGACTGAGCAGCAACACTCTCCAGCCATGCTCTCCAGTGAGGTTCTCCAGGTAGAGAAGTTGGACTAGATGATCTTTAGAGGTCCCTTCAAACCCTTAACATTCTGTGATTCCAAATGGGACGTGAGACTGCCACAACCCTTCCTTTGTCCAGATACCTACAGACTATTGCCAAAGCCCAAAACTGGTGTCCTCCTGAAACAGGCCATTTCCTGGCTTATTTGTCCTTCAGAGCATACCTCTCTAGGACAGTACAGAACAAATATCAGCATCTGAGGCTCTGTGCATCTCAAAGTTGCTTTGTGACAAGAATTGCCAGATTGCTTCAAGCCAAAAGTCTAGATAATCCAGTCTCTGGCAGTGTCTAGGCACCAATATATTTTCAAAGCAAGAATCCATTAAGTTTTTCAATACAGATACCACCCTATATAGAGAGGAATTTGTAAGGATGTATGGCCTTTAAGGATTAAATTTCCTCCTCTTCACTGCTGTCCCAAAAGAATCACTACAAATTTCAGGTAATAATTAGGAAGGAAGAGTTTGAACCATGAACACGTAGAGCTGTAGGAATTGGCTTGACGGGTGAGGGACCAAAAATACTCATATCTTCAAATCATAGAATGCTTTGGGTTGGAAGGGACCTTAAAGATCACTTAGATCCAACCTCCCTGCCATGGGTTGCCTGGGTCAATCACAGCACTTCTCAGGATATGGGGTGAGCACAACACCACCAGAATAAAACTGACGGCTCACTCTGAAAGATTAACTTCTGGTGCCATAAGTAAATGCATGGGAAAGTACTTGTGTTCTGGCTCTTCTACTTGCCCAGAATGCTGTTGGAAATAACGTATTTTTTGATCTTAGCAGGGATCCCTCCAGCTTAAATACTTGCAATACATATAGGACCATCTGGTGAGCTGATAATACGAACAAGCATACCCTGTACACTTCAAGGGATCTATATTGATCCGGACTGCCGAGAACCTGGCCAATACATTTTAAGTTCATTTTCCTCTGGCCCAGGGGGTGCTTTAAATTCTTTTATCTTAATAAGCCTTTTGGAAGGGCTTGACTTCCACACCCACCAGTCCAATAAGAAAATTGCTATTTCCACACTCTTTACGGTCAAAGGAAAGTGCCACCATTGCAGGGTTGGGGAGGGGGTGTCCTTTATCTGATTTTAAACACTTCATACATTAATAATGGAGAACCTGAACAGAAAACCACTAGGATCAATAGCCAGATTTAGCCCCCAGGGTGGAAAGTGATGCCTCTACTGGATTTGTAGCTGGAATGACAAGATAGTACTTGAAGGATGGAATAAATATTGATGACATCTTCGCAGAGAAAAATAGGTGAACAAGTATAGCCAAAGATGAAAAAAAGCTCACTAATTTCAGGGCAAAATAATGACCATCAAAACCAAAACTGTCACTTCCTTATTACAGACGAGACGTCGTTAAAAGATAAATCAAAATTTCACCAAAATTTGGTCAGGTAGCCTATATTCATAAGGCTTCCTTCCCTCCAGTACCTCTATGAAATGGCACAAGCATGTAGCATCAGCTCATCATGTAACATAGACTGGTTTTAAAGAGATTAAACACTGCACCCCTTTTGAGTATTGAGAATGATTAAAGAGAAAGAGTTTTGGAGACGGACTATTCATCTCCTTCGCTCAACCAGTGCTCCACCACTGTCACCCAAACCTCTCAAAGAAATCCCACCTCCCACTTTGAATGCCTGATGGGTGAAATTTTCATATGTTTTGAATAAAAAATAAATAATAATCAAACCAAATGGCTAGGAAAACATTCCCGAAGTGCTTTGAAGGTGTGAATTGTAACACCTCACAAGCTTACTTTTAAGATCATGCAACAGTGCCTTTTAAGACAACTTTTAAGACAAATTTTAACACACTTTCAACACAACTTTTAAGACCGTGCAACAGTCACGGCCAAGGAACAGATACACATCATCATTATCAGGCACCTTTTTTGGCAGTCCATAGCACTAAGAAAGGTGAAAACTGTCTTCAGCATAAACTTTAGTGCTGGCATTTATTTAGTGACTTATCCCTAAAGATCTTACGTAACAGAATAAAAAACCAAAAAAAAACCCACATTTATGCAATTAATCCATTAATCAGTGATAATGAACTAATTAGACAAGCACACAGCCCCGTTCTGCCTGGGGCACTTTCTGCCTTCCTGTAATTCTGTCACATAAACATGCACACTCCTGTCCATAATGGAACAGCCCATTGAGCAGGTGAAGAAGCAACCCACTCACAAATACGAGGTTGCGGTGTCTCTGCGTAACTCAGAAACCAGCATTTTTATTTTCTTTCTAGAGTGCCACTGGATTTTACTAACAACGATATTTGGATCCGAGATTATTTGCCTCAAATTCAACAAGTATCCTTTATTAGCTGATACGGAGCTTGGGAGACTCCAACTCTAGAACAGCAAGAAGTCAATAAGTGTAATAAGTTCAATGTTCTCAGCCCATTTTTCCTTGGCCTGGCTCTACCAGTTCCCTTGAAATCCCAACACCGTTGAAACATGCTCTTAACTCCCTTCACTGCACTCAGCAGGGTTAAAAAAGGAAGAGAAAACAAGTAAAAGACCTATTAGTAAACAACAAGAAATTACCTAAGTGGGCACAGCTCCATCCTGAAATCCAGCAGCTTGAGAACAGAACTGCAAAACATTTTGGCAGCAAAACACAGCAGCTTCTGTTGCCTCATACACACGAACGAGGATTTCACCTGGCCGTGGGCCTTATCTCTTGACGCCAAGAATACTGAGAAGATAAAGGAGGAAAGAAAAAGTCATTACACCTAAAATTTTATCATTAGCAACAACAGGTTTTAAACAAACAAACAAAAAAAGGTAGTAAAGAATTGCTTGCCACATTCCCCTTACACAGCCTGGGGAACTGGCAAAGCATCCTGTACGGTGTCGATTGCTGCAAAGCAACTGGAGCTTAAATGAGGTTTTATCTTTAGTAAGTGTTTATTTCACTCCCCATAAAGTAAAATGCACCACGATTTAGAAATAATGTATTCACAGCCATGAGTAGTATTGTGAACCCATTATTTTTATTGCTTGCTGTGTAAAGAATATTTCATATTTAGGTAATAGTGGCGTTAGGAAATAAATAAGTAGGTAGGATGCTGCACAGAAAAAAAACTTAGATGCAAAATACACATAAAATTATGTGCCTAAGCAGCAGAGAAATACATTGTGACTGCTCACAGAAGTTCTATAACTGTGAGAATGATCACTTATTTGCATGTGCAATTACTCCAGTTGCACATGCAATTACATCAATCGTCCAATTACATCCACTGTTTTTCCAACGAGCTAAATGGAAAAAAAAAAATAATTACACCTTTCTCTTTGCTGTAACGAAAATGCAATTTGCATACACAGAAAAACAAAAGTATTTTTGTCTTCTGGGATATGAAATTCGATTACCTTGGGGTATTGTACTTTTCTGTTCTTGAATGAAGTAAAAAAGGTTTTGTGGTATAAAAAAAACCCCACGATGTTGGAGTTGTTTTATAGCTTGGAGCTTTGCCGTAACACATTCTCTTGGGCCACTGTAATTACTGTACAGTATAGGATTATAATCAGAGAAATTATTTTATATTTACAATTAAGAAGATATCGTCTTGGGGCACCCGATTTTTTTTCTAGCATTCTTTTTCTCTTTAATGGCTCCGATCATTAGGAACCACATTTATTCCGTTTCTCAGAAGCGTGCAAATAAATGAAAGGCTAATCCAGAATTATATTTCCTGAATTACCTAACACCTGCTGTTTCTGATAGCTCAACGGGTGGTAGGAAATCCCGTAATCCACTCCTTAATCACACGTTTAGGCTTGTGAAATGATAACACCTTCAAGTGCAGCAATAAGCAGAAGAATATAAAAAGCGGTACCCTGGATTTTTTGAGTGCACGTAGCTGTCAAGTAGCACTTCCAGGATTTTCAAATCTTATTTCCTCAGCATAGAAATATAAAGTTTTGCTTATATCATTCACTGCTACCACAACAAGACTGTGGACTTTCCCTGTGCAGCATAACCAGAACTGGAAATTTGGCCATCAGTGGAGAGGGACTGCAGTGAGATATTAACACCAAATTTGCTCTCCCCATCCTCATATTTAGGCTGTGCCACAATCCACAATCTCTGGCTCAGTCCCTTCAGCTCTGCTCAGGACGAGGGGCACAGGCATTCTGCAGTGCCACCCCCACCCTTAGAAATCCCAGTATTTGGGGATAAAACCAGCCCACTGGTACTGAGCAGGCAGCATGGCACTCGGGCAGATGGGAGACACAGGCAAGGCACCAGCATACACATGGAACTGGATACAGACATCAGCAAAAGGTTTCCACTGGGGGATGCTGAAATTCCTGTCTGGGTCATGCTCCCATGAGTGCAGCACCAGACAGAAGATGTTCTGTGTCTAAACCTACACTAAATTCTCAAGGTTAAAAAAGAAAATTTTGTCTGCTTTCATAGGCAAATATTTAACCTGGAGGAACTGGACTTCGCTCTCGCTTGAGCTAAACAATAACAAAACGAAACCAACACCCACGCTGCCTTTCCCTGTATTTCTATTTTTTTGTGGAAAAAAATACAGTGTAAATCTATATGTCTGTTAAATTCAGGTTCCTGTTGGATTGCATTATGCTACCAACATAAGACAGGTTACCTCTGTCATTTACACCTCTATTTAAGGCGATAAGAAAGGTAGTTTAGCACTGAGGACAGAGACTTGATAGGTTTTTACACCTTTTGAAGGAATAAACATTAATTAAAATGGCATAAAAGTACTGGAGCTACTTTCGCTTGAGAAGCAGACTCCTGCAAAAAGTAGGAAAGCTTATGTAATTTTTACATAAAGCCCAAAATTAAACACACACAAATACATCTGTCATTGGAAAATAAAAACTGAAAACATCTGACTCATGTCAGTTGTTTATTGTCAACCTCTTTAAAAATGACACAGCCCCTGGACAGGGATCTCCTTTTCCTGGCCAGCCTGCCCTGGGCACGTACAGCACGGAGTCTCTGTTCGCTAATGGCTTTAATATTATTTAAAATAACAATATTACCTTTAACTGTTGTTAGCTTCAGATGTATTTCTCTACTTTCATCGAACTTCCAAATCTGGCCATTATATAACAGCATGTACTGAGATTAAACAGGAGGCAACAGAGTATACGGAACTGATCTCAAAGCCCCGTTGATCTCCAGCTCAAGCCTCTTCCCTCACCCAGCAGCTACCTCCACCCGAGCTCTGCTCTAGAGGCACTACTTATTCAAACCATGAATTAGACCTTGGGAGAAAGTTTTCAGCTGGAGAAAAGCTTTTTGTTGTTGACGAATAACTTTCCTCTCATTCTGAGGTAATTAAAAGGGGTACGAATGAGCAACCACAGCTTCCTGCCAAGAAACTCGGAGCTCTTGCTCACCAGGTGCCAGCTGAGCTGTGGCTCTGGAGTTTGCGAGTGCTTGAAGGTCATTTTTGCACGGCATCTGTGGTGGAGAGGTTGCTAAAAGAGCGGTTTGTTGACTGTGAGAGTCTTCTCATCCCCTCTTCAGCCAGCGAGGACGGTGCTTCACGAGCCGGTCACCGGCTCTTGGCGAAGAGACTCGGGCAGGCAGGCTCGGGCTTCACCTTAGAAACACAGAAAACTCACAAGGAGAGAGTTAACTAATGACAGTGCATCATTCCACTTGCTCTGCCAAAAGATGCTGAGGACAAAAAAAAATCAGCTTATATAACACAAAGTGGGTTTGGGTTGGTATTTTACAACAAAGTGGATTTGAGGGTTTGGTGTCTGGGTTGGCTTTGGTTGGGTTTTTTTTTGGTTTTGTTTTCCTTCATCTGCCATGAAAAGGTAGGGTTGGATAAATTTGCAAAGCCAATCCTTTTTCTTCATGATAATCTTTATTCTTGTCCTGTCACGTTTCATTTCTATGTGTAAACGGGTGTGTAATTGTACAAAGGACTGAGATTTCAAACAGAAACGGGGACATTTATAAATAAATGCCTTAACAAAACAAACAAACGCAGAAGCAAAACACTTTAATGTGTATTTACTGATTCTTAAAAGATTTGTTTTGGGATGAGTGCCTGGCTGTTCTGTCAGGGTATTTTTGCTCTTAATTTCATTACAGGCAATGGAGTGTCTCTTAGCGTGGCTGCTTATCAAGGGTGCTTACTACAGAGCTGCTCACAGGCAGTTCAGGATATTATTGACCTATCTGCAAAACAATTTTTGCATTAAAAAAAATATAAGAAATAAACATAAATATATATATATGATAGTTCTGAGATTTCCCACTGCAGCCTGAGAACAATTCTCCACTCAGCAAACAGCTTTGGGGTATTAAATGTGCAACTGCACATCAGTTCTTAACAGTCAAACAGTCCTGCAGACAAGACTGGCAGGATTATGGGATGTTTGCTTGGAAGCAGCCTGCAATCTGAAACAGCTGAACACACAGGGAAACCTACCCCGGTGCCAACAGCCAGTAAGTACAGACATTTAACCACCTGAAATGAAATAAAACCTTAATGCACAATATTATTTTCATTTATTTTCACTTGCCCAACCCTCTTCTCCTTTATCCTTAAAATCGCCAGCTGCTCTCATCCAAGCTCATGTGAGCCCCATACCAAGCCTATGTTTGAACCATTCAAACAGATCAGTTAATTGTGTTTTAATTGCTTCCCCAGTGTCACGATATTTCAAAGACAGAAGCTCTAGAAACCATTTAGAGCTCTGGGACAAGAACAAGGTGGTACTTATTTTAATGTTAAAATCACTTGATGGGCAGAAATGTAGAAGGAAGATATTTAATTAGATAACAGGGCTTTAAACCTTTTGCTTTGAGCAAATTAACTGGATAAAGTTATGACTGAAACCTCTTCAAACAGAGCATTTGGGTTTTCCACTGTCCACAGAGCAGTTACAAGCATGTAACTCTGTGGTTTTAAACAGCACGACTCTTTGATACCCAGCCTACGCTCCTATTTTTAATGTTTCTCTCCTAGAACAAGCATCAGTATTTTGTCCCCTTTAAAAGTGCTGATCTGCAAGACCCTGATTCAAAAGGTGCACTTAAAGGCATGCTTAAATATATTCTTAACTGAAAATGCCTCTTCAGCGAAGTTTGTATTTAACACTGTTGGCAAAGGTGACAGAAAAGCTCTGTGTTTACCTGGGGAGTACTGGTGTAGTAAACACCACCAAAAACCAGCTCATTCCTGCAATACACCGTGGTTCACACATCTAACAAGGCCTCTTTAGAAGTGCAGCTGAAGTCCAGTTAAACTTCAAAAGTAACTCCTTCTGGGATGGAGGAGGGACTCACCATCACTTCAGCTTTCGGAATTTTTAACCAGGGCTCTGCTGATCCCTTCTGAAACTTTGGGAACCACTGGAAAAGTTCTAGAGAAGGCAGAGAGTTGGTGGAGCTAGCAGTGAAAGGTCAGGATGCAGAGCAGGTTGCAGCAGCAAAGTCCCTGGAGAAGCGAGCTGGCACTGGGCAGGATACCAGGTGCTGCCAAGGGTGCTCCCATCCACCAGATGCACATTCTCCCGCCAGGGCTCTTCCCAAAGAAAGCATTCAGCAAAGCTTTGATCCCAGCTCTCTTCTCCAGAGGGGATGTGTGATGGTGATGAGCCGAACCTTGGGCCAGTGGTGTCAGCTTGGGGCATCTGCTTCACACTCCGAGGAGATCATTAGTGGTGATCTTTGCATGCTTCCCATGCCTTTAGCACATCAGCTTCAGCAAACCACAGCAGGTCTAGGAAGGTTCTCTTCCCCCTCTACTCTGCCCTGGTGAGACCACACCTGGAATACTGAATCCCAGTTTGGGCTCCCCAGGTTAAGAGAGACAGGGATCTACTGGAGAGAGTCCAAGGGAGGCTACGAGGATGATTAAGGGACTTGAGCATCTCCCTTATGAAGAAAGACTGAGAGAACTGGAGTTGTTTAGTCTTGAGAGGAGAAGATTGAGAGGGGATCTTACTAATGTCTATAAATATCTGAAGGGTGGGTGTCAAATGGAAGGGGCCAATCTCTTTTCTGTAGTGCCCAGTAATAGGACAAGGAATAATGGGTATAAACTTGAGCATAGAAGGTTTCACCTCAACATGAGGAGAAACTTCTTTCCCGTGAGGGTGACAGAACACTGGAACAAGCTGCCCAGAGAGGTTGTGGAGTTTGCTCTGGAGATTTTCAAAACCTGCCTGGATGCGTTCCTGTGTGACATGCCCTAGGTGATCCTGCTTTGGCAAGGGGGTTGGACTTGATGATCTCTGGAGGTCCCTTCCAACTCCTAACATTCCATGATTCTACTTCTGTGTGTCTAACTCACATCTCCACAAAGCTATCTTGACAACAAAAGTCATATTGCTGTTGAAAGGACTGCATTTTCTGCTTTTGGACATAAAACTTCCTTTGTAACACATAGAAATGTGTGAAAGTACCACAAAAGTCTGTTGATAGTAGATACGCAACCCCGTGGAAGACTTGAACTGCCTCCAAGTCATGCAGTTAGATAAATCTTCCCCTTACAGACCTTACAAGGTACAAGACTAACCTCCATTTTTGATCCCCTTGGAAAATTTCTAGCTGACAGATATACCTGCTCTGCCCTTTTCCTAGACTTCTCCAGGGCAGGTATTTGTTGTACAAAAGCTGCAAGCTCAGAAAAGCATTTAACTTAAATCAAGTGAATAATAGCCCATTAACTTTAATGTTGCCACTCATGAGCACAAAGTTAAGCACATGCTTAAGTGTTTTGCATATTTGGGGTCCTTGTATAATTTAGATTTAATGTGCTGCAGAGTACAATGTAGGAAATAATTCATTTTTCAGTTTTATGGCCAAGCATCTATTACTGCAGAAATACAGCAGATCCTTTTTTTGCAGGTTTTTCAGTGAGACTTCTGCTTTATATCAATCTGTTTCATTCACCTCAGAAGAATGTGTTTATTTTGTCTTCCAATTATCTCCTTCATTCCCTTTCCTTTTTTACAGAAAAAAAAAATAATCTTTCTTTTCCTTTTTTTTCTAAACGTATGTAAATTTCATAAGTACTACCGTTAGAAAATGAAAAGTCAAAAATACATGTCAGAATTATCAAACAAAATATTTTGTTTCAAGTATATCAAAATAAGCTACTTTGGCAAATATCTGAATTTTCCTCTGCCTTCTTATGCTTTCTTCACTTTCTTTCTCAGTAAAATATTGGCAAGTTTTAACTCCAAGACTTTTTTTTTTTAAAGCATATCTGTTGAAAAGAAAAGCTGACCTATTCTGCATAGAAACAGGCCTTTTGTCTCAACATTTCATTAACATCTTAAAAAGCAAATATGTCAAATCCCTGTGAAATTTCAGAAATCTGTATTAATTTGCAAGCATGCAGAAATCCATTTCTCTTCTTTTTATGTCAATTACAAAATTACCATTTTGATACTTTATTAGCTTCTTTGGCATTTCCAACTAATTTGTAGGCATGGATACTATTTTTTTTTATTATTAACCTACTGCATTATAAATTATTTTATTTAAGTGCCCTGCTGGTTGCCCACATTTGCTTTTATTCTATTACTACTTATATGAATGGGAATTACATACAGCTATTAGATTATTTCACACGTTAGTTCATTTTATATAATCTTTCCTGTATTTATTGCCTTCGTTAGACTGAAATACCGCAGGCACTTGTTTCTCTAATGTGTCTGAAGCTCTCCCGTTATTGGAAATTGGGTTATATCTCCTGATTACAGTCAGATGAAATCCGGGAGCTGACTGCAGTGTTCTGCTACAGGTCGTCTTACCAGCAGGGCTTTCACAGAGGGTCGGGGCTGTAGCAGCCCCCCATATGGACCCCATATGGATGCAGCCCTGCAGCGCATGCAAGGATGCTCTGGCTTGGCTTCCCAGTGCTGCCGTCAAGGTACAGAGCTCTGGGTGGGGAGCTGACACAGCCAGCACAGCTTTGCCCCTGCCAGGACCACATCCAGTTTCTTTGCTGCACAAGGTGGATGGTTGGAGGCAGTGTTGCTAGCTTGGCACTGGTGCAGGAGGAGAGCAGTTCAGCACACAGCAAACGCGGGGAGCTGGAAGGGAGATGCTGTCAGAGAAGATCTTTGCCTGCAGAACTCAGGAGGTCAATACAGCCTTCAGGCAGGAGCGGGTTTCTCCTCCCTCAAACTGCCCACAGCCTCACCAGCGTTAAAAGCCACAGCTTGGTGTATGATTCAACAGCTGCAAGAGTTAACACGGGGGAATTAGCAGCCATCCTGAGCTGCGTTCCTGGGTCAGCTGTAGCACCAGTTTTGGGCCAGCTGAGCACAAAAAGGTGGCACTCAGCAGGGTAAGCATCACCTGGGCCAGAGAGAGAGTGGCAGAGATCACTAACCTTAGTACAGGGAGCTTCCAGCCACCCTCGGTCCAACCTACTGCCCTGGCACAGAGGTATCCACTCCAGCCAACCTCAGACAGGCCTGCTCAAGCATCCACACAGCACAGCAGAGACATGACATTAGTCACTGTCTTGCATGTCATTAGGAAGCAAATGCTGAGGCACAGCCAAGACCCCATCCATGTCCTTAGACAGCTGGAGCATTTCAGCCTACTTTTCTGGGGGAGGAGCAGGTCAGTAGCTGTGGACACCTCTCAGAGTGGCACTTCCCAGGCAAGGCCCAAGGAAGAGGGTCCAAGGAGACTCTCAGGGTAGTTGTTGCAGGGTGTAGCCAGCCTGACCTTGACAAGCATTCCCCAGCCAGGCTGTAATGGATTTTGTGAGTACATCTGGCATTTTGGCTGCTGTACAGTGCCAGTGGGACACCTTCCTCAGGTACTGTCATGCTACAAAGACATTTGCAAGCAGATCTGGGTCTAGGCAAGTAGGAACGATATCCTTTAAAATAACTAACTCTTTGCCTGTTAGCTTGGATTTACAGCCTCTGTCAACACCTTGTGCTGGCCACAGCTGCCCTTGCCAGCTGATGTAGCAGGCCAGGAGATTGATCTGCCTCAGTTCTGCTCTGGACACCAGATCACACATTGGCCATAGAAGAGACTGGAAGTTATAGTCATTCCTTTTGGCCATCTAGCATTGATCAGTGACTGCCTCCTTTGAAAGTCTAAACTGGCTAATTCAGGCAGAAAAAGGGAGGTAGAGCATAGCACACCTCCATCTGCCCTGGGTATAGCTGCACCTTGCATCCCAGCCAAGCAGTGCATTGTGGAGGTGAGTTGCAAGCAGTATGTGGGCTTTGGAAGAGGGAAAAGAGGAGATTCAGAAGAGTGAATTCCTCCCAAATCAGGGCATCTTGAAACAGCACAACAGATGCCTGGATGGCTGCTCGCAAATTCTGCAGGGCCCTCTGCCTGTTCAGAGAGTGGAAATCCATGAGGCCAGTAGATGAAGTTCATTCATTCACATCTTTTGGATGGAGTTAGTCCCACCTGTCCAGAGGCAGCAGTTGGCCTTCAGTGTATACCAGCCAATTTTCATCTGATTCCAGATGCTCTGGTAGATCGTAATTTTACTTAAATGTTGCACTTGCACACTTGCACTAGCAGATGTGTTTGAAGCATACCACAACGATCTGAGTATGTACCATGGCATTTCTCTTCCCCAAGAAACAAAGCACATATGCTTTAGGACAGCAAAAGCAAACAAAGGTATGTTCACAAAGAAAAGTAGAAGAAAACTATTTCAATCCAATACACACAGGTGGCCCTACAGTGAAAATGACTTAAAATAGGCACAGAAACTTGTATCCAAAGGCTCTGTGAAGCTCCAGGAGTAACTGTTTTCAATTGATATTTCATGCACATATCTCTGCAGGTATGAAGAATACCTTGAAAAACATGAGAATGAAAGTGTGACTCTCTCTATGAGCCCAAGCACAGCCTGAAACTATAGATCACAGGTATGAACTACCCCATTTAGCTCAGACAGTTGAAAACCTAATGATGACAAACTAATGTTAACTCTGATAGGGCTGGCTGGTTCTGAACAGTATTTTTCATTCTGAGGGAGTCCACAGCTTCTAAGGAGTCTTCACAACAACCTCCACCTGGCAAAAAGCAACCTTCCCTCCACCAGCACACTGCAAATGTGGAGATAGCATGAAGCAAATTGACGTTGAAATTAAAATAAATAACAGGAACACCTCTGCATGGATTGTATTATTCTGCATCATATTTCATTCCAGAAAAAAAAAGAAAACAAAACAAAAAACAAAACAAAACAAAAAAACCCCACCAAAATGAAGAAAAAAAACCCCAAAAAAACACAAAAGAGGGGAAAAAAAATCCCCTCTTAAAATTATTCCACCACAGAATTTCCAGCCTGCTGCACAGGACGCTGTATACACAGGGGGCCTGGCCACAATTTATTTCTAGACTATCATAGGGACACAAGAGACAATAACTATAACCAGTCCAGCAAAAGCAAACGGACATTCTCAGTCCTTTGCTTGCCGCTATCCCCGACAGCAGTGTGTACGACCCACTGCTGTTTGGTTGCTCTACAATGACACGACCCCTTAAGCAGCCCCAGTGACTGAGTTACATATTCAGCATGGGCAATCGAGCCTTGCAACTCTCAATTCCTTGTGAGTAACCTTGCAGAAAAACAAAAACAAAGCAGTGTGCAAAGCTTCAGACCCTCATGAACCACACAGTGCTACCCTGCATGCATGAGCGATCTCTTCAAAATCCTCAGTGTGCAGAGCCCAGCAAAAGCAAATGCTCTGCGAAGACAAAATGCAGTGCATGTAAACAAGGCAGTGACACACACTCTGAACAGGAAACGATTTCTTGTGCTATGATTCCAAAGGCCTCAAAAAAATAGCACTATAACTCCAAACGCAAGCAATACTAAACCATCAAAGCCACACTGATTTAGCCCCATGGGCAGAACTTGTCCCCAGAATAAACTAACATCAAATTTGCTGGCCTAGTGGCCAGTGTTCATGCATAGACAAATTATTTCATCCTGAAAAAACAGGTTACAGCCATTATACGCATAGTCTCCAAAGCTGGACAATCAAGGTGAGTTTTGGGATCATGCAAGCAAGCACAGTTCAGTTCTGTTTTGAATTCATTCCCGAAGTGCTTAAAAAAATGTAAAAGTGCAACTGAATACCAACAGAGAGCACTTGTGCTATTTAAACTAGGGGCTAAAGCTACAATGTGACTGAAAAAAACTAAACACTTTCCCAGTAAAAGCGAGGAGGAGAGGGTAGAGCAGGCTTTTTTATGAAAAAGGCCGCTTTGGGGGTTTGGGTAGATCCATTACCTTTTTGTCGCTCAAGCCAGACACCTGGTCCACGTAT
The DNA here is from genome assembly GCA_025331215.1 of Actenoides lindsayi. NCBI lineage: Eukaryota > Metazoa > Chordata > Aves > Coraciiformes > Alcedinidae > Actenoides > Actenoides lindsayi. Next base: position 32,774 of record WTSP01000786.1, on the reverse strand, counting down.
TCCTCTTGGATCATGAAGGCAGCCAGGTTGGCAGTGTAGCTGGCCAGAAAGATGACAGCGAAGAAGGCCCACACCGACACCATGATCTTGCTAGTGGTACCCTTGGGATTCTGAACTGGCACAGAGTTGTTGAACACCAGCCCCCACAGCAACCAGATAGCTTTGCCAATGGTGAAAGAGGGACCTCCTGGCTCTAGAGTGATTGAGAAAAAGGATCCCACAGTGAGCGTCTCAGAGTAAGTGGTCTGCATTTCTATTCACGTATGCATCTTGACTTCAGAGTTAATAGCAGTATCTGTTCCCACATGTGAGATGAATGTCTGCAGCTGCACCCCCCAATGTTCATGACGCTGTATCTCAGGAAATTGTGATGCTGAAAAATGATTTTTTAAAAATGTCCTCAGGCTTCCATATTTATTCTGTCTCAAAGATTTCTGCTGAAACCTTATACAAGGTGGTTTTTTTAATCATATTAGAGTATCTAAAAGCCAAAATATTCCATTTTAGTTCAAGTGTTCTCACCAGAAATAGAGTTTGCTCAGAAAAACTCCTCATTTCTAGCTATTCAACAGTGATGTTGTCCTTGAACTCCCAGCATACACCTGTGCAAAACATGGCCTTCACTGTACTTACACAGGTGCAAGGAGGGACACCATCTGAAATAACAGGGCTCTACAAATACCTCTGCAAGAGGATTTCATTACCCAGTCTGTTGAAGACACACAAGCCAGAGAAGGACACAGCTCCCTCTCCCCATCTTCTGCACTTAAGGTACGTAACAGTGACATATACTCTGGTCTATGTCACGAAAATCAGAAGCTCTGCCCCAGACAGTCCAGGAGCAGATCCAGTGTTTTAAAAGCTATTTCCCCCTTATTCACTTTTCAGTGTGGCAACTCACTTATATTCCAAAAGCCACGTGTGCTTATGAAGCACTGGTCCTGAAAACCTGTGAAATCCTACCTATCTCCTAGCAATCTCATACCCTCAGCATATGCTGATTCCATTAGTGGGAACCCAAACAAAAATTTGCTCAAGATTTGCACAAGAGGAGCTGTCAGGGAGAGTGCAGATGCAATTACTCGAAGGATTCTGCTTCAGACACTGAGAAGACCCTCTTAAGGCAAGAACCCTCTGGCACAGTTCAAGGGTCTCACTTTTCAAAGGGTGGCAACCTTTTGGGCTCATAACCCATGTTTCATCTCCTCCCTTGGGTAGGCTGACTGATGCCTAATGCCGCTCGCTGCCTGTGGTTAAGGCTGGCTCCAGCAGAGGAAAAAGAAGAGAAGAAAGTTTTGACACTCCTTTCCAAACCCCTTAGCAGTGAATAGCATAGATCATTTGAAAGCACTACCTGTGTTACTCTAAACACGACTGAAAGGTGCAAGGGGCTCATTTTGTACCCTGGGAACTGCACACCAAGTTCAAAGCAGAATCATCACCCGGTAAAACTGGACCCTCTAGACATCAGGGAGACAAAGTTGCTTAAAGAAATATGGTTCAGCAATCCTTGTCTTTTTACATGCTGGTCTGGTAGTTTTATATCCCTCTGTACCTAATGTGCCCTAAGACACATGGGTACAAGGCCTTTTGTAGTTACTTTGTCAGCCGTAAACCAAGACAGCCTCTGATCCAAACCAGGGATCCAGAATCCTCCTGATTTCTCCAACTTTTAGTGCACCGGCAACAACCTAACATCATTTAGGGGCTAGATCAAGGCATGCCCACCTGACCCTGGAGAGAAAATCAGGTGTCTGTAAAGAGAAAATACAGATGTGGGATGCAGGGATATACCGTCATAGACTAGTTCAAATGGAGCCAAAGTAACATTAGCCAGAGTGTTGATTACCAAAAAAGTATTGCAGCCTCTGCAGCAGATTTCCACATCTTCATGTTGCATCTATCAGGGATAGTATCTGTCTGATCATGCAGTAGTGTCCACAGTTACTCAGAAATATTGATACTTGCAGCTGCAGTTCAGCTAAATTAATTACTGCACAAGCACATACCTGTACTAAGAACTGCTTCCAGTTCCACAACTGTATTAATGTCTCTCACATGTTTAACAGTATTTACTTGTGTCTACAGAACCATGTGGTTACTATCAGTTGCCATAAAGGCCCTCTACAGCTCCATGTCGAGAGAGAAGTTCTCCACTTCCCCATATATGTGGTTCTGCCTGCATTCTCATTTAGACTTTTTTTTTTCCACTCCTCTATAAGCTGATGGCATAAATTCACTCAAAGCACTAGATTGGGGAGCAAATGAGTGCATTTTCCAATAACTGTCTCTCTCCCACTATTCTGAATGGCCCAATAAACCCAGAAAGGTTTGAAGGGCCGATTCATCAGGGAGTGACAGAAGGCTCAACTTGCTAATTGTCTTCATGCCAATAAGGCAGAAAAGGCTGTCTGTCCACCCTCTCTTTAACTCATCAGGATGTCTTTTGAAGATCAGAACCACAGAGATGGGTCACTCACTTGTTCCCATCTTTCCTACTGCCCTTGAAAAATAATCCATCATCCACTCCCAGGGAAATAAGCTTCCCACATTCTTAGCCAGCCAGAGAGCCAAGTGGGGGAGGAACAGGCCCAGGTGACAGATGTGGAGTCTGGAGGACATAGCACTGTGCTGGGAGGCTGGCAGAGCAGCTTGCTCTCCAGAGAGATGTAGCACTGAAGGATGGATTGACAGCACTGAGTCCTCTGCCTCACAGAGCACAGCACTGTAGGCACTGCCAGCATCATCTACCAGGACCCATTTTCCCTCAATGAGAAACAAGTTGGAGCTGTTGCATGCCTCAGAGATGAAAGGCAGCACAACTTCATCTCCCAAGCCAAGGAAATTATCCATTATACACATCTGCTCTCTTCAGAGCCTTTTTGCCACCTCCATCCCTGCCCTCTTTAGTCTGAATGTGTTGCTCAGAGTAGGCTAAATCTGTATCATGTTCAAGGCAAAGGAAACGTCCTGACAAAGTAGCTGGGATTGGAAGCAAGAGATAGTTGTGATAAGACGGGACTTCCCTTACCTCTGCCATCAGCAAGGCACCGATTATAGCCCACAGGGCTGAAGTACTCAAAGACAAAGACAGCCACCGCAGAGATGATAAGCAGCATCACAAACATCATCACCCATACGTCAGCACTGAAAGGCTCTGCAGAGGAAAAGAAAACCATGATGAAAGACCTAGTACACCACCTCAGCTCTCCCTCACCTCCTTTGCTTTCCAGAGCACACCAGTGAGGGTGAGGGGCAAACTGCACTGGGGAAAAAAACGAAGTTACAACAAGCCTTTCACCTGAGTCTGAAAAACTTCTTGAATTGAGTTGTGTAGTTTCTGTCTCTGTAATTACTGCATTCCTCTTACTTTTACATTTGTGACACATGGCTCCATCTGGAACTACATGCAGCCATTGTGGTATGCATTGATAAAATAAAATGCATTGATAAAAGATTGTTCCCAGGAAGTCCTCCAGCACCATCTGGAGAGAGTGGGGAAAATCAGGCAGAACTGGCAGAGTTTCAGACAAGCATCCAACTTATAAAATGCTATTGAGCCAAAGAGCATCTCCAAATTTCTGAGGTTCAGCCATAATAATAGTAGTTTTTTCAGCTATTCCATTCCTGCAGCAATGGGAACACTGGCTCATTCTAGAAATGTAAGCATTCATATTCTGCATGTGTTTGATCTCTGCCAGGCTTTCTCTTTTTCCAAGCCTGAAGAGATAAAGATGGGACTGAACCAGATCAAAGAAATGTAGAACTTTGTTCCAGACTATAGCCAATATTGCAATCTCAGTTAAATTGCAATTTAAAATTTTGGAGTTAACTTTATCGTTGCTTTTACATACTCCAGCAATATTGGTGTACTTGGCTAAAGGCAAAAACTGCTGAAGAGTGAGTAGTCATGAATCTCCTACTTAGAAAGGTTTGAAAAAATTTCTTTACCCATATGAAGTTATTTCTGTTTGTAAATGATCTCAGGATGCTGGCAGAGAGCAGATAGTAATTATATAACTCACAGACTGTGCTGCATCATAAAGCATTTTATAAAGCCAAATAGTAGATACCAGGAAGACATGAAAGTCCTGGGGCAAGACAGTATCATTTTTGCATCGTCTTAGCACCTTAGCACCACCAAAGGACATTAGAAATCACTTTACTGGAAGACACAGTGCCATCATGGATCTGAATGTTCAACTTTTCTTGAAAAGCTGTATTAGCTCTCTTAACTTCTACCAGTTGCTCTGTCAAGAGAGACAAGTTAATAACTTCTTTACAAATAATGTCTCTCCGAGTGCAACAATTTATTGCTAATTGTTATTACTAAGTACAATGGCAAACCACCTAAAAGGTTTGGATCAATTTTCTTCTGGCCTATACTCTTTGAACACGCTATTAGTTGAGTTCCTGGGAAACCACATGCTGCGGAGTAGGTGACAATTCTGAGTGAGTTCATTCTTTGCTGGGAATATGCATACAATTGCTGAGAAATGCCTTGGAACTCCTAGGCAGTGCCTATTTGCATTTGCCTGGATTTTGCTTGCTTGGGATTTAGAATTAAAACATCACAGTTTATTTTTATATACCTGTCCCATAAGTACTCCCAAAAAGGAACTTTCAGGCTAAGAATCACAAACAACCTTCACCTAATTTTTGATGAACACTGGGTAAAGTTTTAATTTTAGATTAAAATGATACCTAAGAAGGCAGAAGGTGAGACAGTTCCATTGCTACGTGACACCATGACGCTGATTCCCGTCTCAATGAAGGGCACAGAGAAATCCACCACTTCTGAACGCTCCTCATTAATGGTGAGGGATCCCACAGCCATATAGGCCCGTTTGGTGACGACCTGGAGGGGGAAAGAAAGAGATCACACACAGACCCGAGGCACCTCTCAAGCGCCACAGCCAAGTTCCTTCTCACCTTCTTGCCTTTCCACACAGCCTTTTTATCCTTATCCCTATAATCCCATTTCCTATACTGTTTCTATCTCTCCTTCCTAATCTTTCATCAGGACACCTCCTTCTTTCAGGAAATCTATAGATGATAATCTTCTCCTCAAAGCTCATAAGTGTATAAAAAATAAATCCACAGAGGTCTTAGGATAAACACATCATCCACTGAGAAGATATCTTATCTTACTCTTCTGTCCTTGCTTTCTCCTCCCTTGAATACTGCAAAGTCTTTTTTCATTCTTTATGCACCTTATATGTGATCTAAACATAATCTAGGCTGCAGTCTCTCCAGTGCATGGTTATCACCCTCTTTCTTTGACTGTGAAGGCCAAATTTGACACTATAGAAAATAACAATTAATCATTGAATAGGAGAAGCAGTCGTGGTCAGAGTGCCACAGCAGATTAATTCACCCAGTGCCCAGAAAGAATCCAGGCCAACCATTTCTGTAGAGTCACCTCTGTTCCTACCCCAGAAGGAGACCAGATAATGATGGGAGACCAAACCTGACCCATGTCACCTAGCCCAGGGATGAAGCCCACCATGCCCTCCCTTTGCTGCTGACCTCTCCAATCATTCCATTCCACGTTCCATTGATCTTTTTCCCATGCTTGCCATTAGTCACCAAATAGAGGTCATAGGTGAACTTGACAGATTTCGAGATTTTCTTGAGGATGTCAATGCAGAACCCCTTGCAACATTTCTTCATGTAATCTGGCTCCTCATCGGTTTTGTTCCTGAACCGTCACAATAATAATGGGTTAAAAAACTGTGCAAAACTCCCTTAATTCCCTTCTGTTGTCAGCATGCTCACCCCCTCCCACAATATAATGTGAAGAACTTCATTTGTGCTTTCTGTGCTGGAGGATGAAGGGACATGGTACGATGATTTGCCCAAAGGGGCCAGTCTTGAATGGACACAGGCCAGGCTGGGAAAATGGAGGTGACTTTTCTAAAAAGGATTATCAGGGTATGATGGTGTTGACCCAACAGACTGTACATTCTGCTGATAAGAGAGAGCCCTATAGGAGGAGAAAAACCCAGAGGTGCATACTCGGTCACTATGCGTTTTTGGCAAGGGACTGTATTCCTCATGCAGGTGCCACTTAGGGGGTCCACATTCTCCACAATGACAAAGGGTGCCTCTTCCAAGGTCACAATACTCAGGTGATCATCCTCGCGTTCCTCAGAGTCGGGATACAGCTCAAAGCGGGGCCACACGTAATACTTCATCTGCAACTTTTTTTCCTTCCATTTCCCCACCTGTGGAGACACAAACCACAGAAGATGAACTTCTAGCTGCCCCATCCAACTGCATCAACCACAGCTCCTGCAGGCCTGGGCAGGAGGACCGCTATGGTGTACACAAGCTACGGCTCATGTAAGATGAGGACATTTCTGGAGAGAAGGCTCTAAGGAAATAGGTTCAAACCAGGGGGAATTGGAGAACAAGGAAGATATCTGGGTTGTGTCATATATGTGATGGTCTCACCATCTGGGACAGTGAGTGGATGACCAGGGTGATACCATCACCATGGTCAAACAGACAACTTTCTCAGCCAAACAACAGGTATACAGCATGTCTCCTGCAATGTCGACTTCAGCCTACTAGCCACAATAAAAATGTTAGTTTTCTTTTCCTACTACACTAAAGAAGAAATATATACAAATGCTGAAACAAACACCATTTTGAAACAGATAAATTGAGATACTTCACTTGAAAAAGTCAAACCAGAACTCCTTTATTTTTCCAAAATTTTGTCTTCATTTGTTTTCAGTGAAATTCATCAAACAGATTTGTTTTAGTGAAACTTGATTTTATACAGAAGTAAATCCTTCTTTTAGAAAAAAGTTGCCAATTCCTATCCAGGACTGAGTCCTTCAAAGAGACAGGCAACTGAAGAGGAAAGTGTTCTGCATTTTCAGGAGTGTCTTCACAGGAGAAGAACATAGAGATGTTTGCTAACAACAGTTCTTGCTATCCCTTGTTAAGGCCTTACTGAAATACCTGCTCTGCCCTTTCACAATGACTAGATTACAGATCTTAGCTGAAAACAAGGAATCGCTCTGTGTCTGACCCACGAAAAATAAAAAAACACGTATGATTTTTTAATCTCATTATTTTTGCATAAGGATATACTGGAATTAAAAATATTTGTATTTTCCATTTCTTAAGCAAACAGAAATCAGTGGTCAGGAAAGGGAGGTGAGGCTCAGTTGCCTTATACCTACTGCCACAAATAAGAGCTGTTTTGAAAGCATTCCAGTCCCTGAAGAGATGATACATGTAACACGCCCACTGCCTGTGGTAGACCATTCCTTGCAAAAATTCCAGAAAAAGAAAAAACCTTAACATCAATTATACTTTCAACTATCAAAGTCTTGCCTTTGTTCTCAATTCCCCCCATCAAAGTTGACACTAATTAGCACCTCGGCTGGCAGCTGAAGCTGAGAGGGCAAGAAACTAACTGGGCTTTAGAAATAACTTTCCTGCATGATCCTCAAAGAGAGCCCTCCAGGCCAGGGCTGAGACACACTGACTGGATGGCAAATGCAGTGTGGGTGTGTGGGAAGCTTGCACAACTACTCTTAGTAGTGTACCTGCTTGGTGGGTAAACAGAAAAGCTGTGTTTCACTGCAATCCCAATACCACTCCCACCACCTCCAAATTTCAGTCATTTATTTATTTAAATGACAGGACAGGAGGGAGAAGCACTTATTATAGACTCATTAGGTGTCAGTGGTTAGTCTATGAAACTCAAAGCCCAGCTGGGTTTTGGCATTTGAGAGCAGCTAGAATTCACATAAAACACTTGTCACCTTCAAAACAAACAAACAAATGCTTCATCTAGCCATGAAAGAAAAATCCGCTCTGGGGGCTTGTGTAGGGAGAAGAAAGGCAGAAGAAATCACCTAGAAACAGCAGCCTCCTTCCTCATCCACCTCTTCAGCATGATCACAGCACCCCAGTGAGGGCAAGGCAGTGTGTTTTGTAAGAAGGGGGTGAAGTGTCCAGGCAGCTGGTCTTACCTTCCCAAGGACCCTTAGAACAAGCAGTTGGTAAAAAATTACAAGGAGAACTTGCCCCTAATGTTCCCTCCACCCATGGAGTCACGCTGCTTGGACCAGCAAGCAGGGTACACAGCTGGTTTTCTTCTTTTTCTCTAGTTGTTGTTGTTGTTGTTACTTGAGTGGGCAGGGAGGAGTTGCTTTAATTTTTAAATACACTTTGAGCAGCAGGTGAAATCTGGAGGACTGGGAGCCCCAGCAACTGGTGGCCCCTTTTGTCCATAAAAGACAGGTAGTGTTGTCTAGAGCAGCAGATGGTCTGTATTCATGCTAAGGTCTAAGCCTGGGTGAGGAGAGTGCATTTCTGAGGGAAAAAAAGAGCATATACTCACATGCTCACCCAGGATCTGCTCAGCCTTGGACTTCCCACTCATTGACCAAGCAGGCCAAGTTGTTATCATCTGAGCCAGAGATTTCTGCAGTGACTTTAGCCCTCAAGTAACTGAGCCAAAATCCCAAAAACCGGTTCAGTGAAGCCACCAGATAAGCAGAATAACTGCACACACATGGCTTAGTTGGGACAAGTGATTAAGATGCTGCACAGAACAGCCCAGACTTCAGCTCTGTAACATTGACTTATCATACCATAAATGGTTGATGAAAGAGACATCTTGCAGAATCTCAGCAGCACTTAGATATCACAATAATAGGCATGATAGAAACCCCTAAGTGATAAATTAGATCAGATAGGCAAACCCAACTCATAATTACCCAGAAGTTCTCTGGGAAAGAAAGGGGAGTTCATAAGGCTGCGTGCCAGGCACGTCTCACAGTGTTGTACTACACGGACAACATTATGAAATTAGGATAGCAATGACAGTCTTGCCACAGCCTCCTGTGCACTGAAGCACCCAACCTGCAAATACAGTTGTACACGTCCTTTTTCCTTATTATACCAATAAAATAATTCCAAATTGTCCAAGAGAAATAAAGACAGGATGTGAGGGAATATTCTGACCTTAATTTTCAAATTAACTATGGAGTGTTTCAAGAATACATGTGAATACTACCTTTTTTTCCTAACCTGAACATGCCATATACCTGCAGACATGTATAGATAAGAGTAAGCAAAGTCAGAAAAGCTTTGTGAATTAAGATGGGGCAGACTTCTTTACATGCTTATGTATTCAAGGCTCAAATACATATACATGTAGTTAGAGAAGAGAGGGCTTAAGGAAAATGGTGGCAAGGGCAGTAAGGATAGTAAGAAACACCCCTTCTGCAGAGGATGGAGACAATGCAAGAGAAAGAAAATACAAATGTGCATCATATACTAGATTATCTGCCACAAGAGGGAAGGAGCAATTCACTGTGGGGACAGAGGTTAGCCACAACAGAATTAAATGTCACAGATTTGTCCAGGTAATGATGACTACTCTTAAAGAATATAACCTGCCAAGCTGTGCAGAGCAGAGCAAGGCACTTCTGAAGTTTAAGGGTATTTGGTATTAACAGCTTGTGAACTGTTATTACTTAGGTTTCGCTCAGTGCTTGCCTCAGCAAAAGGATAAAAAATAAACCATCCTAGGCATCCTACATATTTGTCACCCTGCAGTTTCAAGACCCACTGGGCGTTCTCCAATCAGAGTCTAGTCATCCAAACTCCCACTAGGAGCCCTGGAGGGTCACAGAATCAGCAAAAGTAAGGATGCTAGGGATCTTTAAAACACCCTTTCCAATCACAGTCTCAACTCCTTGGGTATGTTCCTTCATGTCAGGGTAGGGCTCATAAATGCCAGAATTTCACCTTAACTTCCCCTTACTCTGTCTGTACCACATTATCAAGAAAGGAAAGTCACTTTGATTTGGGAATGGATTTGGAGGTGTTGAGGGAGGGGAGCAGCTAACTTTTACCCTTAATGTAAGATCCTACTTTGGATAACAAGCTGTTGGAAGTAGATGTCCAATACATATGCAAAGAAAGAAAGTGAAAGCTATTATAGAACAAAAAGTCAATCATGTATGCTATTGGTTTGCCTAAGTATATGAGCTATCCCATGCAGACAAAAGGTAAGATTGCCTATGTAAGGGGAAATTAAATGAGAGCCTTCTGAAAGCCTTCCACTGGCTGGCAAACTGCCTTAACCATGGTATAATGCAACCGGAATAAAAGTGTTCTACAGTATGTTAATGCACATCTTTAATGAAAGGTGTATCATATCAGCTCCCTGAAACTAATTCCTAACAGTGGCTTTTCTCTCCTCCCAAGGGAAGCTAAGGCTTGTAACAGCCATTTGTGGCAGGTATTTGTCTAACCTGTCCTTACACTGACAGAAAGCCCATGGTCTCCGTGGGTAGTCTATTCCAGTGCTTAACTGTCGTTCCCATTAAAAAGGGCTTTTTTCCCTGATGTGTAACCTAAATCTTCTTGCTGCAATTTATACCAGGAGAGTATATTTCCTTATTCTTCTACATGTGCTCTTTTCAGTGTTATGAGGTCAGTGAGATATATATAATACAGAGAAATTGGTAGTCTCATTCATATGCTACATTGGCAAAACCAACCGCCTGTTCAAATGACAAGCACCCAGTCTTACCATTTACCAAATCCTTATCCATATGGGTAGTATAGACAAGTACAAGTTGCTCCCATGAACTTCAAAACTGTCTGTTCCAGCCAGGGCAGAAGCCAATCTCTGACCTCCTCCTAGTATGCCAAGGCAAGACTTCAAAACACAAGAGCATCTGGAGAAACCTCTAACATCAACGGAGCGAAACTAAAAACCTCCTAGAAATGTGGCTTTCAAGTACTAGGCAGCACAATACAAGTCTGGAGGAAATGTACAGCTACAATTTCTTAGGCAAGATGCTCAGAGGCACTGCATTTGTATTTGGGGTGCAGCTTCAGGAGCTTGCTTTTCAACATGTTGCAAGAGAATTATGTCTGGGCAAAGTCTTTCGATAGTTTTTCATTCAGGCTCCCATTTGCACTGTGCCTTGCACCACTGTATTTTCATTTAAAATCTTATCTTAATTCCTGCCATGCCTGGTATAGAAGAAATACAAAAGGAACAAAAGGGATTTGGTTTCATTTATGGAAATAAAGACTATTTCAAACTCATTTATGTCTTTAACTGCTTTCTGCATTTCCCCCAAAGTTCGGTGTTTCCTCCCTTATTACATTTTTGGTTTGGTTTTGTTTTTTTTCCCAGAAGCTGAGAGGCTTGCTCATTCCAGTGCAGAAACACTGAGGGAACAAAACAGAGCATGGAGTAGAAGGCAGAAATTTCATATTCCACCAAGGACCTCTGGAATCTGATCTGCACCCTTGTGCCTCCACTCCATATTGTGTAAAATGGAGATAATGGTATGTTTTCACCCGTGCAGTATAGTGGTAGGTAGATACAGAAAAGGCCATGAAGCTCACAAATAGTATGGAAATGTTTGTAGAGCTAGATGAGGAAACATACACAGCATGTATCTGTGAATGAATTATGTGAAATGAATGAAAATGTGAAAACTTCCTATTTTTTATTTTCACTGTCAGATAGTTAACTGTAAAAAGCTTATGTAACTTTTATATCTGATTTTAATACTTGAAAAGGGGAAGATCAAATATAGAAAAGGTAGTAGTGGGATATTGGGCAGTGGGCAGAAAATAGCGGTGTTATTGGTAGTATAGCTGATGGAAAAGCATACCTAAGGCCTCTGTGAAGCTGGAAGAGTCCGGAGAGAAATACTCATCAGTGCAATTAGTACAGATCATGAATGAGGACATGGGAAAACCAGAACAACCAGGCAGAACCAGGGAAGGGCTACCGTAGGAATAATGGGAACACCATAGAAATAGCAATTATAACTGGGACACTGCCAATGGAATTATGCCCTGCTCCGGGTACATAAAAGTAAAGGTAAACCTGGGAGATGCTGTTGTAAACCTTAATGCTGCAGTAGACTGCGAAGAAATAAAACAGGCATAAATAAAGTGGAATCATTTGGGATTGGGAGAGCTTTTGAAAGGCTGGTGCAAGATACTCCACCAGGACGGAACTACAGTGAGCTACTGTAGCTCCACTGGCTTGGCTTTTATTCTGGATAGAGATGTCATTACTGTTACTAAAGAGAAATTATATCAGGACCTAAGTCATTATGTGAGACTTTAGCTTCATAGAGATAAGGTGGAGAACAAATGCAGATTTTAACAGCAGCACCCTGACGTCTTTTTTATGGATCTGATAGTTGACATATTGCTTCACCCCATTGCTAGTTATCAGAAGTAACCTTGGATTGGGCGATTAGGGGAACAGAGCGCCTGCTCTAAAAAATGAGATTAAAAAGCTTGTTTAACCTACATAAATGAAAGCCAAGAGGGGATATGACTGCTCTGTATAAATAAAGGGGGGACAGGTACACAAGGGAGAAAGAAAAGGGTCTTTTAAGCCCTTGGTACAAAAACAACTTGTTGTGAGGAAATTTGCTTTGAAAATAAGATGTATTTTAACCATCACAGGGAAGTTCTGTAACAGCTGCCCAAATGGAGCTGTGAAAACAACTAAAACAGGGTCAAGAAGAAGCATGACTGGTTTGTATAGGGCTGTATGATGTCACTGCCTAGAGCAGCAGGGATGGGACCAGATGAGCCTTTCCGGTCCAGTGGCCTTAAGCAGAAGCAAGAGGAGAAATTCCTCTGTGGAAAATCCTTTCTACTTGACTTTTCAGCTTGCACATGTCAAAACTCAGTCTTAATCATTTTATATCTCTGTCCCCCAGCTAACTCACATGAATACAAAGATTCTTGTTATTGATATCTCCACCTCCTAGGCTCATACTTCCCTCATTCAGCAGCAAAACCTTCTCCAGTGCCCTGACAATAGAACATTCCTCTTAGCCTTCACCCAAGCTGGTTAAGTTATGACTCTCACACTTACAATACTGACATGACAGCCATTACCAAACGTGTAATTCCTCTGATGCTACAGGTCTTCTTCACATAGGCTGGTCTACAGCAGGTGGAGAAGAGATGCCACAGAGAGCAAAAATCTCCTGTTTACAGACACTTAAGGTGATTAATTAGCCACATCAGCCAAAGCAGACAAGAAATGGTTGTGGATGCTCCACATGCAAAATTAATTAACGCAGAAACAACACTCCTTCCTGAACCTCAAGTTCACCTTCCACAACCACCTGGGGAAGGCTGTTTTCTTCACTGCACCTGCAGAAGCAGGAATTGCTTCTAATAGCCTTTCAATTAAACATGTAGGCTGCAGGAGATGGTGAAATTTTCTTCTCTATATATTTATACAGCACCTAGCATATGCCAGAAAGAGGCTTGGCTTAGAATACAGACAGGGTGAGGTACTTGCTCTCGCTTTACAACTCATTTTGGGAATAAAAGCTCTTTGCAGAAACACAGTCCCCCAGCTCACCGAGGTCTGGCATTTACACAGCTCTTGCCATTTTTGCTGAAACATTTATTTCCCGGTGCATTTATATGCTTTTTGCAATTGCTGAGGTCCGGTCCCCTGCCATGATTAGCCTGAGAAGGTTAATGAGATATACTTGGAGCGCTTCTGAGTTCTGCAAAGTCAGTGACCGATGGAGCTCCACTGGTGTGACAAAAAGGTCAGAGCTCTGAGAATGCCAAATGTTTGCCTTGGTAAATCATTCCTCCAAATCAGAAGGTCCCAAGAGATCCCTATAAGCATACAAAAAGCGCCAGGAGCACCTGATAGGTCCCTCTGGGAGACAGTGTTGTTCTTGGTGGCAGTGTTAGCTTGGTAGCCCAGAAAGGGTTTCATCAAGGCAAGGCTGGCTCATGCAGGAGCAGCATGGTTTCCACAGGGACATATTTGTTCAAGGTCCTCAGTGCTACCTGAGGTTCACATAACTCTGATTTATGGAAATGCAAACTGCAATCAGCAGAAGCATAATTAGGAGACATGAGGGGAGAGGTTAGAGGAAACTGTTCATGGTAGTGTGGGCTGTGATTTGAGTAGGCTGGAGGACGTAACTCAGCAAAGTCATAGCTTCTAGGTTGGGCAAATCGGTTAGGATTTTGGAAGAAGTTAGAAAAATATTTCTATCTTAACAAACACTGCAGACTGCCTGTACCATCCAACATAACCAAACTCTCTAACAGGCAGTGACAGCACCTGACTCAGGCTCTTACTTCAATAAATGTTGCATCCTTAAAGCCATTGTGCCCTTCTGAAATGACTGTGTGTGAGGCGAGGGGCACTGAATACAATATCCTGAACTCCAGCACAACCAGTCTATTCTGATTCTGGTCTGGAAAATAAATTCTAAAGTCAGGGAGCTTATACTGCCCCCGTCATCTCTCATCTATGGTGAAAAAAGGTTTCACCTTGAGCATCTCTACCGCTCTCCTCTGCAGAACCCTGGGGCAGGGAAAAATGTAGCAGGGATACTGGTAAGACTACGTGTTTTGTGTCACAGGGGGTTCAGGAGTCACAAAGGTTTAAAGAAAAATGTATTTTCATGCGGATGTATAGGCATCAAAACGCCTTATGAAAGCATTTTGCGGTCTCTAGGAGCGCATCCGCATTGTGCAGGTGTGTGCCTGCATCCAGTACGTGTCCATGCATGTAATGCCCTATCTAATGATTTTTCCCCTTGGCTTTCCCTGTTGAGTCCTGGGCTTGGGTTTGCATTTTGCTGAGCTTTCATTTCTTTCACTCAGATGTTTTTTTCCACCCTAAAACATGTTACACAGAGGGAGGGGTGGGCTTGTCAATTCACACCGCAGTCTGGGAGATGATTTACAGTTTCAGATGATAAGTGGGTCCTGTACAGTGGTGTACAAAACCCTGACGTGTGTTCCCCTGTGCAGTGACACCTACTCTTTACACAGAGCGAACGTCTCTCCCAGCATCTCTTGAGACCTCAGGCTGAAGGAATGTTTAAAAATGCAGACTCAAATGAAGGCCAAAAACATTTCTTGCGCTGAGAAAAGCTAAATGTTGAAGCAGGCCTCAGTAGAGTTAGGAGAGGAGGCAACTCGAAGAGAGAGGGGGTGAGTTGCCTAAACCTCACCGCTTTCTGAGCTGTGCAAGCAAGACCAAAGTTGCTGCTTTGCAAAGCATCTCTGAGAATATCAGAGAGATCCTTCAGCTTTTACTGGGGGCTGTCTCAGCAGGTGAAACCCCTCCCCACCCTGAATATGCCAGCCAGAGCACGGCAGCCTCGCGTTGCCCCCGCGCAGAGATGCGCACCTGCCCAGAGAGATGCAGGCAGGCACGGCCACATCCGCACCCCACCACAGGGACACGCAGGGTGCTCAGCTCTTCCCTCACTGGTGAAAAGGGGAGAAACACGCCTCCTCCAGAGGAATTACTGCACGTGTTCAGAGCAAGATTTCAGGGAAGGCAGTTATGGAGCTGCATGCCCCTGTTACTCTCCTCTCCTGAAATGAACTAAGAGCTTTAGGCAGGTGATTGCAAATGCTGTCTCTGGCCACCACACACCTCTGTCATGATCCTGGCCCTGGATTCACACTGGCATAGCCACCTCCATACCTTCAGGGTGCATGTCTGCATCTCCTCCCCACAATCTGGCACACAGCAGGGGGCCTCATTCACGGCACCATGGCTGTCCTAAGGGGTGGCCAACTGAGCCCCAAGTTGTCACCAGATCTCCAGACCACAACATCTCTGCTCTGTACCCTGGTTCTTTGCCAGGTCTCTTCACCTGGCTTTGCAAAGGTGCAAACCTTTGCAAAAGGTTCTTTTGCCCAGACAGGAAGCAAAGCTGTGGGATAGGGGCAACCAGGGACACCCTTAATGCTTTCTCTCTACTCTGAGTTTGCTTAAGTGGGCTGCTCTCTGGCATCCTTGCACCCTTTCTTATCCACAGTCTCCTTTGCACGTCTCTATGGAGAAGGCAGGGAGATAAATTCATGCCCTGACTTGGTTCCTCCCTCCCTCCCTCCTTCTTTCTTTTATTCACTCAAGTGCTCCCCAGTAAACACAGGGGATGGTGGATAGATGTCGTGAGAAGCAGAAGCAGCAGACAGACCCCACTTCACTTGTGTGAGCAGAAAGGAACGGTGGTCCCTCATGCGCTGGCTCATCAACACCTCACCTCCCAGCCACCCACAGTCCTGCTCCCTGTCACCGGTGTGCACCCACAGACAGGGTCCCCACTACACAGACCTGTCTCCTCACTGCTGCCTCCATCATGTCTTCAGTTTGCTGCCCTGCTGCCCCTGTGCTAGGACTAACTGCAGGAGTGAGACCACTGCAAGCAGTGGAGAAACCCACAGGGATAAGGGAGTAACTCTTTATGTGATTTCACCCCCATTTCAGCTCTGACTTAGACCTGGGCTGAGTGGTTTGTCCCCATCCCAACAGTGCCCAAGTGATAGCCTTACCTCTGTCCTGAAATGAAGTTCTGGACTAAACCACAGCAGTGTCAGCACTGTGCTTCTCTGCCAGCAGTAAAGATTGCCAGGGTACTTCTGTCCATGCTGCTGCAGACCAGCTTGTCATACAGGAGAGACTGCCAGGCCAGACAGGGGTTCCCAGGAGCTGG
Organism: Actenoides lindsayi; assembly: GCA_025331215.1. Taxonomy (NCBI): domain Eukaryota; kingdom Metazoa; phylum Chordata; class Aves; order Coraciiformes; family Alcedinidae; genus Actenoides; species Actenoides lindsayi. Next base: position 16,251 of record WTSP01000786.1, on the reverse strand, counting down.
TGTGGATTTTACTCCCCAGTTGGCAGACTTCTGACTTAGGAGCTAATGCTTCAGCCTCTCTGGTGGATGAAGGCTCCAGAAAGAGAGCCCATGAGCTGCAGGACCCTCACCTGACCCACTGCTACAGTCAAGCTCTGGGCTTTGCTTGAAAACCATGGCACTGTGCCGTATTTGGGCAGAGCATAAGACAAGACCCGCCAACTCTAACTACACCCTACAGAGAGGACTTGACCCTTGGATGGAGCCCACCAGCAGGACAGCTAGTTCACTGCACACGTGTTCATTACTGCCACACTGTCTGGAGCCAGTGAGCTCTCTGTGAGCAGCAGGGAGCAGCTCAGCCCAAGATTTTGCTCCTTTCCCATCCCATACACAAGTGAAGACGCACACACACACACAGAGGTACCCCCAGCAGCAGTTATCCTAAGCTGATCTGGGCTTGGAGTTCAGACAGAATTGCCAAGGGCCCAGCTGAGGCCATCTGGGCTGCAAGTCATCTCTGTGCACAAGGAATACAATCAGACTGAGTATGGAGAGAGAGAGACACGTAACCTTGAAATCAGTGATTTGGGAAGGAGAGAGGAAGCTATGTATTTGCCAACCTCAGCTAGCAATGAATAGTTAAGCCAAGGACTGCTTTCTTGAGAGCAAGGCCTTAAGAGAGACAAAATCCTCCCCTTCTTTCAGCCCTGACAGATCTCAGGCACACCTATTTTTCAAAGATTTGTCTGTCATTTTGTGCCTAAATATGTCAAGCCAAAGCAGAACTTGTGCCATTCCGTTTCTGCAGCCTAAAAGTAGGAGAATAGGCATGACAGAAGCAGTCTTGGAGACATAAGATGAAGCTAAGGCATTCAGCAGGCTGCAAAAGGTCTTTTGTGGCACATGTAAGTCCACATGTGGAATGACTTCTTGCAATCTGGAATTAGCTGGATGACTTCATATGTCTATTTATGTGTACTGTGCAGTTACCTCTGTTATAAGGGCAGTAAGTAGTAGGCCTGTAACTAGGTTCTCTGACACTTTAAAATATTCTTCTGTCCAGTTCCCTGAGAAATGCCAACATGTTTTGCAACAGGCATTTGAAAGTCAGCAGGGAAAAAAACCCTGAGGCTAAGGACATCATTTTTACTTTGGCCCATCAAATTTCATTTACTCTTAATTGCATTATAAACTGTTAAATAATCAGCGTTTCTTTTCTGTCAATTTCTTGCAGAAATCCTGGCAGAAAGCCCAAAGAGCATCTGGGCATAAATGTTTTAAGAGCTAAGCCCATCAACCCAGTAAATCAGTGGGGACAATCCCACCAGTACCACAGTCAGTATAAGGAACACCTCAGCTTTGGCAAAGCAAGGGAAAGGCAAACCACCAATCAGGCTGCCCACAAAATGTGGACAAACCACCCAGGTTCTCCTCTTTCTTTTAAAGGCACCCCACTGTGAAAAGGTCACTTGTACTCCACCATTTAGGATGCAGAAGACAGACAAACCAGTTTGAGCTTTCATGACTGCCTGTGGAACAAATACAGGTTTAAAGTCAGATCCAGTGCTGAAGGCTCAGCATGCATGAGAATGAACAATACATTTCTGCAGAAAAGATGTTGGGGTTTCTCCTTAAAAACAAAACACACACACAAAAATAAAGCAAACTACACTAAAGGAACTACGTTTAGGTTGAAATATTAGTAAATGGCAGGTTTATGGTTTCCTTTTCAGCTTTTCTTCCATCCCACTTGTGTGTGGACATTCTGATTCAAGTTTTAATTAATGAGTGCATGCAACTCTCTCCAAGGGGTCCCTGCCTCAATCCTTCTACTGCAGCGAAACTCGAAGGAGCAGAATTAAGGTGGCGTGGGAAATGACTGGCATTTCCTAGCTTGACTTCACAAGCTAAAAATGAAATCACTGTTCTTTTATTTTCTCTATGTAATTGCTTATACAGCTTGAACATGCACGAGCTCTTAAAAAAACAATAAACGAGCCAAGAAAGTATTAGTGAAGATGGGGAAAGAGCTATCAATGAATCACCAAGCACTGACAGAGGGGAGAGGAACAAAGAAAGAGCAATGGACAGCAGACTAATTAACCAATGTAGAGATTATGCAATCCCACTTTATGACAAAAGAAGCAGCAATGACCTTGTCAAGGGGTTGAACGAGGCAAAGAAAATAGAAGCCAAATTGGAGGGCAACACTGGAGAGAGGAGGAAAAGGGTGAAGCTGGCAGGTCCCTCATAGTCATGGTGCCCAGAAGGTGAGAGGAGAGGAAAGGAAGGCACTAATCAGGCAGATTATGCTGCCAGCAGGTTTCTCACGTTGCGGCAATATGTTTGTAACAGGCTAAGGGAGAAAGAGGGCTGGCCTTCATGGGAGGTACAGACAGGACCAAGCCGGTCCAGTCTGTGTAACCTTAGAGTAAAAGCACAAGGGTGGGGATAGACGGCACCGGGACACCAAGCCAATTTTGGTCCAGATGATATCTAGCCACGTTAGCCCAGCAGGGCCAAGCTGCGAGCCGAGGCAGTTTGCCAGGCTCACGCAGCTGCCTTGCACCATGCCGTGCTGCTGCATCCCCGTGGCGCTGCTCTGTGCAGCGTGGATTTACTATCGTGGGCCTATGCCAGCACAGGCAACACGCAGCCGGGTTTCACAGGGCAAACTTGCCCTAAGCAGCTGCAGCAGCTGTGCAGAGCACAGATGTTTTCTCCCCAAATGCCCAGGAGTGGAAGGACCCAAGTGCTGGCTGTAATCTCATCCTGTGCTTACTCTGTGCCCTTAAGCAAGCCACTGAAGCTTTCTGAAGCTCAGTTTTCCCTCTATAAAAGGTTCTTAATAACCCATCCCACATTTCAAAGGGGATGAAATGGGACCTAACAGCTGGGAGCAATGACAAAAGTCAGCATAGTAGGAGATGCCTCAACTCATCCATCTTGCAGCTCAGGGCTGCACCTACAACACCCTCACAACCCACATCAGAGGAAGGAGCTTTGCCATAGAAGGGTGACAGTTACTGCAGAGTGGCTGTGCATGCTGGCAGTCAGCAGTGGAAATCATGCTGATTAATGACAGGGTGGCAGTAGAGCAGATCAGGCATGTGGATCAACAGCTGGAAAAGGAGCAGTGTGATTTCGCTAAGGACTAGTTTGGGATCAGGTGATTAACTAAAGCTTGAAAGCACGTTCTTAGGTCCTCTCCAGCTCTCAGGAAGCTGAAGTGGCACAAGTGACCAGGCAGCTGTCTTTCCTGGCTCTCTGAAGGTACTTTTCCTGGGGGAGGGAGCACAGTGATGCTGAAGCTGGCCCACTGGCACTCAGCCCTGTCCCTTCAAGCCTCCAGGAAGCAGACCCATCTCACCTCTGATGGTCAACATAAAGCTCAATCATTTGGGGCCCCAGGCCTCAGTTGTCCTTCAGAGCTCTGAAGCAGCCTCTCTGCCACCCCATGACCCCACACAGTAGGTCTTCAAACACACACAGAGTCATCCTCCAAGGATGCTCCCCAGCTGCACCTGAGAGCTGTGGCTCACCAAAGCAGTGCTGTCTTGCACAACGAAATGGAGGGAGCCCCTGAGTCCTGGGCAGGAGAAACAGCCTTGGAGAAGGACCCACTGATCAGCAGTCCTCAGTGATGAAACAGGCGCTGTGGTGGGGTGGCAGGCCAGGTGCAGTGCAGCCCCACAGCCAGCCTGAGGCACATACAAGTGCAATTTGCCCCAGTGCCAACTTTAGTCCTGCCTGTTTTTCTGCTGTGCCAAGAATATCCAGTAAGCCAGGCCTTACCCTGCTTGCAGCAGAAAAGATCGTGCTTATGACTAAACATTTATCCCTTCCAGTCTGCTGATTATTTCACCAGGCAACCTTAACGTTCCATTACTATCAGTCTTTGTGGAGCTAAATATATACACTAAGCACATACACAAATACATATAAATATGTCTCTATCTAGCAGAGAATCCAATTAAGTGAATATGTTACGCCTTGGCAATTAATGAATTCAACAAGCTAAGCTGCCTCTTGCATATGATTAAAGTTCAAGCAATATCAATCACAACAGCAAAAAGATTCCAGATTTTCCTACATGCTATCTACAAAGAGATTGTTAACACTTAAATCAATGGGCAAATTCAAGTGTTTGCAAACCTCGGGAAACTCATATTCCCAATGACGTACAGCCTGTCCTTCAACTCATGGTAGCCTGTTCTTGCATTCAGCATCTCAGACCATTCCTGCCTTCTTATACATCTTTCTGCAGCATTTTCTGGATGGCAGGTCTGTAAAAATGCGGGTATCCTATGGGTCAAAAGAAAGCAAATTCCATTACTGAATGGAGCTGGCTCTATAATCACTTGACTGGTGCAAATGCTTTCTTTTATTTTGTGTTCAGTTGCCTCTTTTTTTGTCTGTGTTTGTATGTCTGCAAGTGAGTGTTTGCATGCACATGTGTGTGTTCTTCTGAACGTAACCTTTTTCTAGGACTAGGCTTTTTTTGTGTGGTTTCTGGCCCTCAGCAATAAACAATATTGACCCCTCTAGGGACTGGTCATTCCCTCCTTCCCTTACAATACCCCTCCTCTGCATTCATAAGACATTCCCATGGAGCAAGTTCTTCATAAATAAATATTTAAGTAGCCACTAAACCACAGAGGATGCAGAAAACCACACAAGGGACTTGGCTGCAGTATTCAGGGCACAGAGGGGAAAGAACAGAGGCATGGCCTGCAGGTTGGGAGAAGACAAATGATGACAAGAGTTTGCACTGTAAACACAACTGTCGCCTTCTCTTCCCTGACCCAGACAGCAAAGCAGGTTGGTTTTCACCCTGAGGTATAATACAGGTCTATGTTAGTACAGCTGCACAAATCCAAAAACCAAGAATATGCCTTATTGGGAGACTAGTAGAGGAAGAAGCCTTTAACTGAGGCACCAAAGACACAACTAAATAACTGTACATCTAATGTTGAGTATTTATTATTTTAGCTTCTCCATTGTTCTCCTACTTTATTGTCACACTCCAGAAAGAGGCCTTGAATGCCCAGAAGCAGGTTGGAAGCTCCTTTCTGGGGACTGGTTGAGTCTGTTGCAGACAGAGGTCAGGCTTGAGCCCCAGTCCTGGTTGCTCCTTTGGGCCACTCCCCCAGCTAGGTACCAGAAGGGACAGCTGGCCACTCTCCAAAACCCTGCACCCACTCACCCACCCTCATCCCTGCTATGTGGCTTGACAAGAGACTGTTACCATACTGACAGCTGCTTCCAGGCTTACCTGCTTGTGGATCCTATACATGTGCAGAATTATTTGTGCCTACACCCACAGCACTATAGATTTCAAAAGTCTCTATGAGATATCAAAAAATGAAGTTCGGATATTTTCTATACTACTTGAGAGTGGATATCATAGGAAATGGAGTATAAAATTGGCCACTTATGTCACCCATGTAAGATGGTACTTTGAGATGTAACAGCCATATAAAATATGCCATATCCCAGGAAACCACACATTATTTGTATGCTTCCTAACATATCTGAAAAAAAGAGCTCAGAAAATCTAAACAAGGGCCAGTTTCTTGCAGAGCTGTGGGAGCATGCTGTGGTATAGACACAGAGCCCATGGCAGGCACTGACAGACCTGAGGAACCACTTGTATGGTAAGAGTAGGCCTTTTTTTTTTTTGCACACTGGTATGCAGCTATCAGAAGGTGACACTTCAGAGAGATTTGGAGATACTTCCTTCAGAAGTATGTCCTAGATTTTTCACTTCCCCAGAGACACAAAAAGGTCAAGGAAGGATCCCTTTCAGGTTCACTAGTTTTATTTTCTCCTCTAGGTACAAAGATGCTGGCTGCTATTTGAATTGTGGTAGGAAGCTAGCCATCAATGAGAGCTTTAGGTCCAAAGAGCAACCAGCCACTTTTCCATCCTGAGTTTCAGCAATTCCTGCATGTTTTCTTCTGCCTCAGAAGGGTGTTTTTACTGCCATTTTACCCTGCTCCACATTAGTGTCCTTTGGGGAAGGGAGACAGTTTGGGGAAAAAGCTCCTTATTGAGAATAAGAAAATAATGTACCCACTTTGTATATAGACATGAAAAAAATCCAGCCTTTGCACATATGCAAACAAGTGTGCTCAACAGGAGTGAGAGAGGTAATGGTTTCTTACCTGAACTCTGTGCCGTAAGTATAAAGAAAAGTAGCTCCTCCCCTAGGCAGCCTTTTTGCATTACAGGCAGAGGCTCTCAGAACTCTGAAAAGCCGGCAGTACCCACCAGAGCAGGAGATGAAAGTGCCCTGTCAGTATGGTGCGTACCAGTGAACGTGAGAGACCAGCCCACTCCTTCCATCCATTCCCACTTCTCTATAAGCAGAGAGGAAAATGAAAACTCCCTTTCCACAAATAGTCATCCAGATGTCAAAGCATAACTGCATTTGCGCAGTTGGGATCCCTTGGGATTTTTCACCCCACACAGCCGTCGCAGCTAATGATTCCCCAAAGTGGCTGCTGCATTGTCAGGCTCCTTGCTGTTTGCTTTCTCTGTGGAATCAAGCCCTTTCCACTCACCACCTTCTCCCTGTCTGTGATTACCTCTGCCTGTCAGCACTGCAGTAAATATGTGTGTATTTCCGGGTCTCTCATTTCTCTGCTCACAGAACTCTCACTCCTAAAAAACGCAGACTTTCCGATCAGAGCAGACACTAATATAGAGACAAACAGAAATTTTTGACAGGCTCACCTGCTCCACTCACTATGCATGAAATTACCTTCATCTAAGAGCTTTTTTCTGCTTCCTGTTGGAGGTTATTGCACTTCTGCGACTGTGACATTGTAAAGCTGTTGTCATAGGTGCCCATGACTTTACAGGTTAAGAAAAAGTCAGGTCTTATATGAAAACTGTACAAGATATCTCAGAAAAAAACCCACCAGAAGTCTGATGACATACAGCGAGTAGCACGGCAGGACTGAGTGAAAGTGCTCCAGCTTCTGGGTGTAGGAAAGCAAACCCTGCTGCTGGACAGACTGGCTTTTTGGAGGGGAAGACAGACAGGTTCCTGACTCCACTTTGTCATCAACAATTCAGGTCTGCAGTATCGGATTATGACCCACGTCTGTTGACCTCCATAGACTATCGTGGTCCTGCTCTCTCCATTATCCTAACACCTTTTTATCTGGTCTGTGACAAGTACTTCTCAGACTCCCACACCCTGCACATCCATTCAAAACTCTGTTTCAGAGATCATTTGCCTAGTATAATTTTTCCCCTTTATTTTCAGTCTTCCCTTGCCTCCCTCCTCAGCTACATCTAGTGCCTCTTTCCCAAGCCACTTGATGCCTCTAATCCCTCAGTTAGTAACAAGATGTGAATGTTGACCTGCTCCACATTCCTCAGTAGCTTTTTAGAGACCCATGTTGCTTTCTTCAGTTTTGGCCTTCTTCCTGAGGGAGGTCCTATGAATACCAGTAAAGTTATGTCATTGCTTTTCTTCATACTCTACCCAAGTCTCTCTTTTGCCCAAAAAGCTGCAGATAATTTGCAACAGTCATGCTGCTGACATGCTAAGATTATAGTCCATAAAATGTAAATCCTAATTCATTTTCCCCTTATATTCTCCTAGCAGATCAATACAAAAACGTTCACTGCCATCAATGAATAAAATATGCCATCTCTTTCCAGACTTTCTCTAAAGTATGCACAGCAAGAAAAAATCTTGCACATTTACTACTGTTCTTAAATCACCTGCATTCCCTAGGCATTAACACTTCCATCTGTCTGCCTGACTCTGTTTTCTCAGCTGACACTTACACAGTAAGCGGATAGTGGCTAGAGCCATCATCTTGGTCTCTTCTGTGCATCTCCCAGCACAATGAGGCACTGGTTAATGGCAGGCCTTTTTCAGAGACCACAGTAATACAAATAATCAAAATAACCATAAGCTTGTTCTGCACAGTTCATGAATCAAACTAACCAGGGCTGGTTTTTTGCAAGACAGAGAATGATAGCTATATTGCAATCTGACTGCTAGTCATGACAGTCTTGGTCTCTGTAATTACCCCTCCATTTTCACCTGTCTCCTAAACAACCAGACCAGTTTTGCACAAATAGCTGCCGCATCTCATCCCAAGGAGGTACGGCTGCATCTCTACAGAGGGCAAAGCGATCTCTGCGAACAGAACTCATGCAGACAGAGTTCAGGGATGCCCTAGGCTAAGGGCAAATAGGTTCAGTGTCACAGATTTTTCTCTGCCTGACCACTGCAAGACCATAGGGATGTGGAAAGTCTGTCTTTAATTTATGCGAGTCTTTTATATATATTTAATCGCAAATTAAAAAACGGCAGAAATTCAAGAAATAGATTTCTATTTTCTTCTATTCATACCTCAAAAGCCTTTCTCCTTATCCCTCCTTCCCCCGTCCCAGCACAAAAAACACGCTAGCTACTCACTCCGTGTATTTGACAGACTCTGATTAAACTCCCAGATAATAACCTTGCAAGGCAGAGCCAAACTTGCAGCAGTACAGGATGTTCTCATCATTGGCTCCCAAAAATAGTTCCTTGCCAATAAGATTCAATTGGTTCAGGCTTTGCCAATCTTCACTTTGACTGCCACCCCAGGGCCTGCTGACACAACTTGTCTCCTCCAGAAGGGTTGTGAAGCTCTAAATACAGCCAAAAGTCATGTATTTGTTGCTGAAAATACCTCAGGCTTGTAATATTAATGTAAACCAGGCTTCCATGGGTCCTCCCTGTCTCCACTCCTTGGTAAAAGGAAGATATGAGATGCTGGTCTTCATCAGCTGTGAGACAGCATGTGTGGACTTTGGCCTATATCTTCTATCCTGAATGGCCGAGTGGCAATGATCATCCTGGGATAGCTATTTTAGTTTTGTCTCAACAACACCTGCTGCAAGGACTCACACTAATGTCTGAAAAGCAAGAGCAGAGGGTGTGGAACATGCAACTTAAGGGAGCATGCAATTGCAGACAAGCAGATTTAAAGGGATTTGAAAGGAAGACAACAGGGAGGAGAAAAGAAGGTCCCAGGACAGAAGCAAAGAGAAATGGGGGCACTTAATATGCAAGGATGGAGTGCAGCACTGTCAACAAGCCAAAAGAAGCCCAAGAATGGGTCATTTTTGGGACAGAAACCACTCCATTATCCCTTAGTATTATTCAGTTTGATATCTACATTGCAAAAATTTACCCCTGACGTCAAGCAGTGGACCTAGTCCGAAGTCAATGGAATTAAAGACACTTATGCCAGAAGTGAATTTGGCTCCCAAGGACTTTTCTATGTGATGACTTAGATAATGACCCTTCAAAGCTTATGTTGCGGCCATACCATGAAAGGGGGAGAAAAAGGACCATCTGTTATATTCGGGTCTAGTGCTCAGTTAACTCAGGATGGGAAAAAAATAAGGGAAAAAATACTGGAAGTTAGTGAGCACCCCTGGAGGAAATTTTACCCGCATCTAACAGTACAAAGCAATACCGATGTGTTAATACAGGCGCCTTTGTGCAAACTGTATCCCAGAATATTTTGCAAAGTTAAATACAAGACATCAAATGACATACGGCATAAAGAATTGCACTGAACAATCAAGAGGCAGTGCAAATGGCCATATAATTTTGCCTTTTAAAAGCGACTGCATAAAAGCTCATTCATCCATAAAAATGCTTCGTTTCTGTTTTCTGCCTTCCTAGGAGCTTTCTTGCCTGCCCCCTCTATTGCCAACTCCAGACTTCTCAAAAGAGGAACAAACACCTGTCCTTCCATGCCCAAATATTGCCTCCACATTGTAAGGGTGTTTTATATAGCTCCAAAGTATTACCAAACAGGGCTAGTCAAAAAGTTCACAGGGCCTCAGACTCGTATTTTAAAAGTACTGCACATGACACCAGGCTATAAATACACCTAACCAAAAAAAACCCCAAATATCCCAAAACCAAAAACGTGGATGTCAAGGCATTATGTGGTGAATACATTTGGAATTTGAAAATTAGTAATGAATGAGATATGGTTTCAAGTACAGAAAGATAAATTTGCTTCCTCGTACCTTTGAGAATCTGGCACTCTGGTGTCCAAGGAAATCTAGACATCGTCTAGACATCACGAGATTCAGCCTTCAAACTCTCTTCAGCCATGGGGTCTGCAAAAATTGCCAGCCCATCTTACAACAGCTAGTCAGACAGCAAGCTACAAGCATCACTGATTGTGCTACAACACAGGTATTTCACTTCCCCATTGCCCCCAAGATCTCCCACTCTCTCCATATGAATGCTTAGTTTATTTACTCACAGTGTGCAACGTCTCCTTTAATAACTTAGAAGACGCACTTCTGGAAGGGGTTTTTGTGGTGCCTAATACAAGACACCATGATACTAACATGGAAGTCCAAGGGAATTACAGTAGCCCAGATAGAAGAGGACAGAAGACATGTACAAGAAGCCCAAGAGAGTGGAAGCTGGGGCAGTATCAGATAAACTAAATCACTGTGGATGTACACTGTTGATAGATAGATAGGTAGGTAGGTAGAGATAGATATATACATACAGAAGATGCAGATGAAAGAAAAAGACAAGGTCAATGATAAGGCCAAGTAAGGCAATAAAGAGCAAAGCCTGGCTTAAAGAAAGAGATAGAAAAGATAATATGAATCCTTTATCCCTCTTCCAGGGTTGCAGATGGTGTGCAGAGGATGGCATGCCAACCTTTCAACCTTACATTGAAAACCTCAGGTGGCACACAGCACACATTGTCAGTGGTTCTAACAACTCTTCGGCCCAAGCAGCCTCTTGGCCTAGGTGCACCCACTTGTTTCAAGTGGAAGAGATTACTCATGAGCCCTGCTCACTTGCCCCTTTCTTTCTTGTGACAGCCGCCAGTGCCATTGTGTTGCCCATGGTCCAAAGGAACTGTCCAAACAGACAGGAACTACCTGAACTTCCCATCACACAAACCCCACCATAGAAATACTACCTCCATGAGGGACCAGGTAAGAGTACTGACACAGTCACTGAATGCTGCCACAGTGCTATCAAAGGGATTGCTGCTAATGGAGAAGTTCTGAGATGCAGAGTTCATTGCCTGTTGTCCAGTCTCTACGCCTCTCAGTTTAAAACTAAACAATCCCAATTAATTAAATCACTGTTCGTCTTGTTTTCTACACCCCTGATTATTCTCACTGCTTCCCTCAGATTTGTTCTAGTTTGTCCAGATCTTTCTTGAAGTGCTTTCCATGGAACTGCAAGTTTTTCAGCCTTACCATCACCCAGCAGAGCATAGGGATTACATCATGCGCCTTGCAGGCTAAACTCCTATTTATACATCCAAGTACAGCATTTGCCTCTTTCTCAACAACACACAATCATGTTCAGCTTGTGATCCTCTTTTATCCTCCCCCCAACCCTCTTCTGCAGAACTGTGATCTAGTTGATCTTTCTCAGCACTGTATTTATGTAGCCCATTATTCCTGTCAAGGTACAATAGTTTGTTCTTGTCTCTATTAAATTACATCCCACTTTTTCAGAGTGTATCTCAAATTTGCCAACATCATTATGAATTCCAACCCTGTTCTCCAACAAATTCACAGTGCCCCACAGCTTGCTGTCATCTTCAAAGCTGATATGCAAATTCTCCATCCATCACTGAGATTGTTAAAGAAAATATTGAACTGAACTGAGCACAGGACATACCCTCACAGAACCTCAGACCACGCTCCCTTCCATTTTGACATTCTTTTTCATTTTGCATGCATTTGTTATTAGCTCTCTTTAAGACCTTGCTCCTCCAGATCACTAACAAAGTGTGATGAGAGACATGGTAAAAACCTTACTGGAGTCAAAGCAGATGACACCTTAAGTTTTACCTCTGTCCACAATATCTGTTACCCTGTCACAGAAAGACATTAGACTGGTCTGACATGACTTGTTCTCAACAAATCCTGGTGGACTTTTATATATCTCCTTGTTATTGCTCAGATGCTGACAAGGAATTTGGCTGATAATTCATCTAATAATTTTTTTCTGAGGAACAGGGTTAAGCAACAGAAATTCCATAAACCTGCAGTTCTTAAGCTCCTTTCCCCTCTGCCCCAGCCCCATGCTCTTTTTAAAAAGAATGTCATTCATGTTTCTCCAGTATCTGGCAGACACTACCTGGGCCAGCTTTACAGGTACAGAAGCAATGCAGTGTGTTCACAAAAAAACCTTTCTGTACATTTCCTTTGGAAAAAGAGGCAGGTTGGGTATGTAATGTGTTGCTGTAGCAAGAGAAAGGAGATTGTTACACTGTCTAGAGAAACACGCACCCCTGCCCTTGTGCAAGTCTCCCTTGTCACGCTGACAGCAGACTGGAGACTGGTATTAACATGCACCAGACCTCCTGTCCTACAGCCCTGGCCTGCAGCACATCCTGCCATTTTAGCTCTTAACAGCAACCAGCAGTTCAGCCAGTGCACCTCAGACCTCATCTGCAGCACCTCACTATTTTAATCCTTCCTCCCACTCCACACTTAGTTTTGTCCATACGCCTCTGTCCTGCTCAGCAGCATCCATAGCTACTCAGACTTCCTTACCCTGTCCCACTTATGTGCTCAGCAGGGACTAATGTTAAGCTGATGCCCTGCAACTTCCTTGACATGACAATTCTCACCCACTCTTCCCTCTCCTCCTTCTTCCGCTCTTCTGCGACATTGCAACCCTGAATTCTTGCTCCCACCTGCACTCACAACTGTGTCAGTGCTTCTTCCACCACAATAAAAACCAGTTAATCTCAGGCCAGCAACAAGTTGTGCAATGTTTCAGGATAATAATTTGGGCCATGGAAGCCCAGGAGATAACCAGAGGCCACAACCCAAGGAAGCGACAGAGCCCCTTTTTCCCTCCAACTCTCCGTGTGAAAAAGGTACAAATCCTTCCGAGGATGTGTTATAAAACACTGAATTTCAACTAATGAGTATTGCACAATGGGTAAAAACATGTGGAAAGACACTGAGGGGAGGTGAAAAAAGGACAATGATAGCCACAGGGTAAAAAGGAAGGTAGGGAAAGTGTAAATGAGAAATTAATGATTATTTAAGTAACACACAAATGGTCTTGTAATTAACAAAGAGCTGTGAAATTATTCTTGTGTTGACCTTTGTTTCTTTCACTGCATTTGCTATTTATTTACACTCATGTTTATTTACACTTATTCATTTTAGAGGCTGTCCTCCTGTGCTGTCTGTTCTGGATTGAAAAGAATTTTTAAGGGGGGGAAAACAACAACAACAAAAAGCAGGATTTACCTGTCTAGTGTTAGGAAATAACCAGCCAGTATTTACGAAAGAAAACAAATAAATAAAGAAATGAAGAACACAAGGGGGGGATTACAGACAGGGAACAAACAACATCACCATTTGCAAGGGAAAAAAAAAAAAAAACCCAAACAACAGAACCCGCAACAAAACAGAGGGGAAAAAAAAGAAAAGGGCTTTACGAATTTAGGAGTTTTTCCAAGAATGACAGAGAGCTCCACTGTGTTTATAGTGTAACAGCTCAGGATGTAATGAAATTACACTGCAGAGTACTTTAACAGTGTCATCTCATTAGACCTACAGTTGGAACAAGAGAGCCACATAAAACAGGCAGCTGCAAATGACTCCATTCTCATCTATTCTCATTTGCTATTAAAAATACCTTTCGGCGGCTTTTTTCCTCCCTGACATCCCTCCACAAAGTACCCTGCAAAGTATGATACATGCACCTATTTAAATTAACAAAGGAATGACTTATTTTAATCTCACTGTGCTTTGGAGTGCTTTGGCCATTTGGATGAGCAATATATCATTACATACAACCTTCCAGCGCTGCAGGCAAGAAACTCGGAGCGTGCAGCATTTGGTGGGAGCCAAACAATTTCTCTAGCACACAACTGTGTCAAATGCATGCATGTATTCATTATTGAGAACGCGAGGAAATAGCTTTGATGTAGTGGAAAAAAGAAGATGATAAAAGCACCTCTGCAATGTGCGTGCCATTATCAATGGTGGCAGATAGACACGACTGCAGAGCCTCCTATGTGATTAGTAAATATACATATAATTGCTGTGGCCAATTATCAGAAAAATGAGATCGGTAATTACACGACAGAAAATTAACTAGAACTCTTATTAAGGCTTTGTTTCCAATTCAAACAATTGGAAACTGCTGGAAAATACAATTAAATCAAAAGTAACTGAAGAGTAAAAGGAGAAGCCAAAATTGCTTTACCATTTTCAAAGACTTCTATTAAATACAAGGAGCGTTTGATAGGACGTGGCCAAATTCGCTTTGAACTTAGACCGGGTGAGGGAGAGGTTATTGTTCCGAAACTTACAAATGACAGCAATATAGGAAGCTTTCCACTGGAGAGCGGAAGGAGCACAAGGAAATAAGCAGCGCAATTAAACTTTCTCCACTTCAAAGAACCTCGCAGGAAAATTATCCGTATTAATACGGAAAATGCAGAGTGAAACGTCAGCCTCGTTCACACAGCGAGGGGCCCAGCAGGTTCTGCCTCTCCCCATCATCTCTTGTCCTTCCTGGGCTTGCACCTCGAGTGGCAAAAGCTGCCTTTCCAGGTGGGACAGACTCAAAGCAGAACAGGTAGCAAAGATTCCTCGTGGCAGGGGGGCTGGAACAAGGTGATCTTTAAGGTCCCTTGAACCCAGCCCATTCTATGATTCTATAATGAACTTATCCCCACGTTCCGGGCGGCTGCAAAGGAGACGGCGAGTCCTTTTTCACAGGAGTCACGTGGAAAAGACAAAGGGTATTGGAAAGACAAAGGGTTTTGGGGACAAGTTACTCCTGGAGAGATTCCGGTTGGACGTAAGAGGAAAATTCTTCACGAGAACGACCAGCCATTGGAAGAATCTCTCCAGGAAAGTGGTGGAGTCCCCAACATCGGACACTTAAGATCCAGCTGGACGGGGTGCTGGGCCAGCTTGTCTAGACCGGGCTTTTGCCAAGAAAGGTTGGAGCAGATGATCCCTCGAGTCCCTTCCAACCTGTGATTCTATTGAGGCTATGAAACACTCTGGGCACACATTGCAGATCATTTTGAAAACCACAGGGTGAAGCAATCAGAGCCCATTCCCTGGGGAACTGGCTCTGCCCAACAATCCACCCCCGCTGTTGATTTTAAGTAAAATGCAAGAGGAGCTCGTTCCAGTCATCCCTCTAACGGGGCTGCCAGCTCGGAGCAGTCCAGGACCTGCAACTGGCACTTCACACTCATTTGGTAGGTGATAATTTCTGCAATCACGAAAGGATGACGGACCCATAATAGAGTGAAACTGCATTCTGTGACAGCAGAAGAAGCTGATCAACTGCTCGGAAAACACCAGGATTTCACTTCGGCTTATCCCAAGCTAAGGTGGCATCAGGGTTCACGTAGGAAAAGGAAGAAGTTCTTCCAACGTCAGTGATAACACCTTGACCATGCAGCTCCTGTGCTGCAGCATGGCCAGGAGACAAGGTGCTCGTGCATAAGCACGCAAGAAAATTTCACCTAGATGAAATTAAATGTAAACTCCCCCTTTCTTTTTTTTTTTTTTTTGCCACATTTTTTTCTGTACAATTTAATCCCCACTCAGGCCTGCTCTCTTTTGCTGTAGACCTCTCAGTCACAGCCATGCCTTGGTTGGTTTGCTCTCAGGAACTCGGGAAGAGATTGGGTGGGTGGATGGAGGGGGACACCAATTGGATCTCTGTATGAAAATTAAATGCTTTAATACGGTCTTCTCAAGGATTCTAGACTGGGTGACCCACAAATTTCCTGGCTATTTGCCTTCCAAACCGAAAGCCTTTTGGGAGAGTGCCTCAATTGCAAGGAAATACTTGTGGACAAGTATGTTTGAGGGTCAAAAGAGCAGTGCAGATGAAAACGTGAATCTCACTCCTGTACATATGAGGCAATTGTTACTTTACAGGGTAAGTAAGATAGGGGAGCAGGAGGCAGGTTTTGGTTTTAGCTGAACCAGGGAAGTACAAACCTTCAACTGCTTCCAAAGATGGACACTGAAAAGCTGCCTCAAATGTTGCATTTTACCTTAGAAAGAGAAAAATCTCTATTCAGTATCTGCTCAGGGAAGCTGATGATCAAAATATTTCCATTTCTGGTATTAGAATCATAGAATCATTTGGGTTAGAAAAGACCTTGAAGACCATCGAGTCCAACTGTTCCCCCAGCACTGCCAGGGCACCACTGACCCATGGCCCTCAGCACCACAGCTCCACGGCTT